>JAJJMB010008256.1:1943155-1960293 GCA_023531105.1 Papaver atlanticum | reverse complement strand
TCTCTCCAATCAAAAACAGTAGTATCTGACCTCAATTTATGCATGCAAGAAAAGTTGATCAAATCCTTTGAACAAAATTCTTAAATTGGAGAACAGGATGGAAGAGATCCTCTACCCCATTTATAAAACCATCCAACAACAGAAATCTGGATGTACTTTTTTCACTAATTATGTGATTAATTTGACATATCTTCTAGATTTTCTAGGACGAGCAGAAAAATCTTTTATGAGAAGCAAATATATGCTCGAAGAAAAACAGGAATCCTCTCACTGAATGTTTTAATTTTATTTTCCATTCAAAACAAGGATGGGAGTACCACCTGGCTAGCTGCATGGATTGCTATTAAAGCACCCAAGAGTTTCAACTAAGGCAAAATTTTCTATTTTGGCACTAAGACTTTATGATTCAGGCACCCAAAGTGTACAAGACATTCAAGCATTCAATCTTTAGGCATTCTGAGTGCAGAAATTAACTAACGGGTACACTTAA
Source organism: Papaver atlanticum (assembly GCA_023531105.1). Taxonomy (NCBI): domain Eukaryota; kingdom Viridiplantae; phylum Streptophyta; class Magnoliopsida; order Ranunculales; family Papaveraceae; genus Papaver; species Papaver atlanticum. Next base: position 1,959,803 of record JAJJMB010008256.1, on the reverse strand, counting down.
GCCCGAGAAAAATGTATAGAGTATGACATAACCGCTCATAAACTTGTTTATGTATCTTGGTAAAACTATTCACAAGGCCTGACTTATGTATTGGTATGACTTTTATTAGTGAAACCGATCTTAAGTAATCACTTAAGATGGTATGGTCGATGCCTTGTAAATAACAACTTTTATCTAGCCATTGGGGAACCGAACCTAGTAAGAGGTGCAACAAATTTACAAGAGGGGAATCGATCCTTGTAAGAGGTGCAACACGTTTTTAGTAGATGGGGGAACCGATCTTATGAACATGTGCAACAAGTTCTTAGAAGATGGGGGAACCGATCCTTTGGACATGTGCACCAAATACAGGTAGTTACCATAAGTATGTGGGGAACCGATCCTAGTACCTAGTCAACCGAGTTTTGGTAACTAGCGTGACTATGCACAGTACTCACATGGAGGTAGAACCGAACTTGTTTTGGTAGAACCGTGAAACCCATGATTGGTAATTTGATAGGATAATCAATCACATAGTTCTTGGAAGTAAGATGACCAATTCTAAATTCGTTTGGAACTGTGGAAAATCGGTTCCAAGATTGTAAGTATGAAAAAGGACTTGCAAAGTAAAGATGTCGACATACTTTGAACATGTGCAGTAATTCTTATCATTAATTGTTCAAAGATATTCCTTAATAGCTAAAGGAGAATCCCAGGATCGAAATAAATTGAGAATCTTTTAATTAAGGTTTCTTAGTTTTTATATGCTATTTAATTTCCAGCAATTAAATGCATATCTTTAGAAAATAATAATTAGTAATGTGCATTTACTGATTGTAGATTTTTCTATTGGGATTTCGGTCAATATTTGGACAGTGCATTTCCAGGAGTTATATAAACCAATTTTGTGTTTATTGCATAACTTTGAGAATATTCGGTTTTGGAAATTTCTTGGTGTCCAAACTTCCTTTTCTATAAATATTGAAGTTTGCATTTCTAGCAAACTAATCCTCAGAGCCAGCAAAACTACATCAGTTGTGTTGTTACTGGTGGAGCCGCCTATCGGAGAGGAAAGCACCCTAGTTAGGAGAAATCTCTTACGGCCACTCGGTTTAAAGACTTCTTTGGGATTGAGAAGCTCTATTAGTACCGTTGGTGGGAAACTAGATAATTTCAGTTTATTTTAGTTTTCGATTGATTTGATTGACTAACGGTTGTTGAACTTTGATTGCACCTAGTTTGTTTATGCTTGAGAATCTTATCTTCTGATATAAGATTCACTCAAACTAGATCGAAGTTTCGACGGGGATCTTTAGACTGTTTGTAGATTTAAAGACGTCTTGTGATAATCCAACGTTAACAGACTCCGTTCTGTGTGTGATTGATCACAAGAGATTCAAGTTGATTGTGTGCAGGTGCTGATTGAAGATCAAAAAAGATTTGAAGACAAGAAGACTTTTTAGGTTCATAATCTTTGGTGTGCACAATACTTAAGGCTGCACAAATAACCCGGTATACCCGGTGTACCGGACTAGAACCGGAAAAAAAAGAACCGGAACCGGATCGGAACCGATTAAGGAGGTTCAGGGAACGGTATTTAAATTCAAAACTGGTTGCTCACTGGGACAGGTTCCGGTTCTAGTACTATTCTCGGCATTCCTGGACCAATAGTACCCAGTGTGTTCTGAGCCATAGATTAATTTAATATTGCCCATCCACCTTACCCATATATACCTAATAACCTAGCCTCTCTTTACAGTATTCACTGGATTCTCCCTTTTCAGTTTCTTTTTTCTTCTCCACTTCTTCATTCTTCACAGAGAGCCACCGCCACCACAATCATCACCACCTTCTTTTTCTTTTTCTTATTGTTCTTTACTTTTTGTTTTTCAAAGCCAGGGAGCGGAAGATGTAGAACTATTTCTTGATCTCGATCATTTATCACCATCTGCAATAAGGTAATGGTTACCTATTCTTCTTCTTCTCTTTCTCTTACTTCTATTTTCTTAATTATTTCTCTCTGTAATTCGATTTTGGTTTCCTTATGTTCAATTTAGTTTTGATTTTTCTCTCTCTCCAGTAAAACGAAACCCTAGGTTTTATAATTTGGGGTTTTTCAAAAATAGGTGTTCTTATGGATAATATTTATTATTTGCATGATATATTGTGTGATTTTTTAGGGTTTGTGTGGATTAATTGGATTTTATTCTTTGGATTGATGATTTGATTCTTTGGTTGAAGAATCAATTGATGATTTGATTCATTGGATTTTTAGGGTTCCGAGATGTTTGCTATTAAGTAATTAAAGATGTATGGAAAAGATTGATGGGATGTCAATACACCAGGAAGATTCAACAACATATGATGAGGAGTAGAAAGCTAAATGATTTTGATAAAGCTGCATTATCAAGACTATTAGATGAAACACATCAATCTTGGCTATTAGGTCTTAATGAACAGAAGAAGAAGAAATATGTTGATCTTGGTTGTATTATTGTCAGTAGAAAACTATTTGTGTGGATTGTTTGACTGTATTGATTATCAAAACTGAGATCTGTTTTGGTGTATTTGTAACTGTTTTTCTATGTATTCTATAAATATTTTTGTAATAGGTAAAAACCCGGTACCGGAGGTACAGATACAACTCCAGGTACAGGTACAGGTATCGATCCTCAAAATGAGGTACCGGTCAACACCAGGTATAGGGACCGGTTCCATAAGAAAACCGGGCCGTACCGGACCATTTGCAGCCTTAACAATACTTGTTTCGGGTGGAAAGGGATCCAACTATAATCGGTTTATCTTTGTGATAGATTGGATTGATTAGTTGAGTAGATCGGCATCAATACAATTCTTTGTGAATCAAAGTATTGATTGCAAAATATTGACAATTACTTTGGTAGTTGTTATTGGATAGATTTAAGAACCTGACAAAGGAATTTATTGGGATAAACGGAAGGGCCTTTTGTCGAACTCATATCACTTGATTGAAAAGAGTTGTTAGCGAACAAATTTGTTGTTCCTTTACTGTTTGGAATACGAACCAAAGGAATTGTTCCAAGTGCGTGACTTATTAACAAGTTGGAGGCGCAGGGATACAGACGGAACTAGGTGAACTATAGGTTTAGTTGCTTGGTCTCAACTATACGAAGTTGGTTTGATTTTGTATAGCGGCTTAATCCTGAGAGCATTCAATTCTGGACAAGGTCCCGGGTTTTTTTTGCATTTGCGGTTTCCTCGTTAACAAAATCTTGTTGTGTCTTTTACTGTTCTATTTCCGCAATTATAATTGTTTTTATTATAATTAGAAGTAAAATACACAAACGTTAATTCCTATTTACTTGATAGTAATCCTATTTTGTTTGGTTAAGTCCGAACCATTTATCAAGTAAACATACTTCGTTGTTGTGTTGTCTCGATCTTGTATCCATAGTCAATCACACAAGTTATCTTGTTATCGTATTGTCTCGATCTAGTATCCATAGACGATCACACGAAGTATGAACCGATTAGTTGTATTGTCTCGACTCGGTCTATAGAAAATCACTTTCGGAGAAAGGACATATAGGTGGAAAAGTTTTAGATTGAGGTATATTTGGGTACCCTCGTCTTTTCACTATGTAACATCACTTATAAAATCATTGCAAAAATCCTAGTTAATCGAATTAGACACCTAATCCCTTTTCTGATAAGCCCTTTTCAAAGTGCATTCATACCAAAAAGATCAATTCATGATAACATAGCAATTGCTGGAGAGCTATTCCACCATATAAAAACTTCAAACCTCACCAAAGACCCGAAAATAGCTCTAAAGCTGGATATCTAGAAAGCCTACGACAGCTTAGATTGGGGATTCATCAAAGATGCCTTCACCAAACTTGGATTTCCAACAATCTTTATAGATTACATTATGTTATGCGTCACAACTGTTACATACTCAGTTAACATATATGGCACACCTCATGGATATATCAGCCCAACTAGAGGCATTAGACAAGGAGACCCATTATCTTCCTATATATTCATAATTTGTGTGGAGATTCTGTCAACCAATCTGGGAAACCTTCAAAATCAAAAGTTTGTTCGAGGACTTAACATTTCAAGAAAAGCGCCACCCATTATTCATTTAATGTATGCGGATGATCTTCTAATCATATATAAAGCTTCTGCTCAGAGTAATCTCCATCTCAAGAACCTGCTTCACTCTTACGGAACTTTGGCATGCCAGGTAATTAATACTTCCAAATCAGTGATTATTCATCACCCGAGATTGGATCCGATTGAAATAAGTAATCTGCAGCAATTCTTTGATATGTCGTCCACATCAAAACTACCAATTTATCTTGGAGTCCAATTCAAACAAGGAAGAGCATCTAATCACACTTTTGCACCGCTCCTTCAAAGATTATCTCGAAAAGCTAAAGGGTGGATGACAAAATGTTTGACTCCAGCTGGAAGAATTGTCCTCATTAAAACCTCCCTAACTCCCACCTCAAACCACCGATCATGCTAACACAAAATCTACCCATCAATGTCCATAAACAAATAGATCGTATCACGAGGAATTTTTTCTTGGGACATGATTGTTCAGTTAAAAAGCTTCATCCTATTAGTTGGAATAAAGTAACAAAACCAATATCTGAAGGAGGGCTAAGCATAAGGAAAAGCAGTGATCATAACAAGGCACTTCTTATAAAAAGAATTTTGTATATACATGAATAACCTAACTCCATTTATGGAAGTCTCTGCAGTGAAAAATATCTCAACAAGCAACCAATTCTACAGGGCATTGTTACCATATTGTCTTCCTCCATCGCTCGATGGAGACAATTAGCATCTCTTGTCCCTGCAATGCAACAATTGATTTTTCATTATATTGGAAATGGGTTATCAACACCAATAGAATCCAATTGGATTCCACACTCCCCAAACCTAGACCCATCTCAATGTTACCATATTCGGAAAGTGGCTGATATCATTGATCCGATCTTTCATAATTGGAACCAGGAAAAATTAAACACCTTACCCAATCTTACATCTCAGAAAATAATAAATATCCACCTACCCCAAGATAGCACCCAAGACAAAATAATATGGCCCCATTCAAAATCTGGGAAATACACTACTTCATCGGGATACAAATGTGTAACCCAAGGTCAACCTTCTCAGAACCCCCTCCCACCTACAAAATTCTTGTGGACTTTACCGTATCCACCAAAAATTCAGCTTTTCTTGTGGAAAGCAATCAATGAGGGTCTACCAACCTTCTCTCTCATACATCACATCCATCTGACCAATTCTGACATTTGCCCCAGATGCAACGCTAATCAGGAATCAGCGAATCACCTGCTAATTCACTGCCCGACGGCGACTGCAGCTTGGAACACCTTATTCACTCAGCTGTCAACCTTACCAAACTCCAACTATAACCCCTCTTGTCCTTTAACGCCGAAAACAACCATTCCCCAAATTCTACAACAATCAACACCAATATCTGTCATCTCTTCTGTTTGCTTTTTATTCTGGACCTTATGTCTGGCTAGGAATGAACTAATTTACTGCCAAAAGAAAACAACATCAAAAGAAATACTGGCTTGGGAAAAAAACAAACATCAAGAATATTCCGTGGCAATGGAATCCTTACCTCCAGTGTTACCTGGAGATTCACCGGTTTTTAACCAATCAAGAAATGCTAAAAGGATTTCAACAATTTTGGTAGGATGGTCTACACAAAACTTGAATTAGATTAAGATTAACACGGATGGGGAAGCCAGGGGGAATCCAGGTTTCGCAGGTGCCGGTTTTATTTGCAGATACTCCGAACCGCGAACAATTACGGCTTTAGCCCAACCTCTAGGAATTACAACTGCAAAAACTTGGGCTCTGCTTTTGGCATCAAGAACAGCAACAGAAAGGAATGGCCAAAAGTTCTCTTCGAGACGGACTCAGAAAACCTTCTGCTCTTCGTCACATCCTCTATTGATCCTCCTTGGCATATCTCAGGAATGATTAAAGAAATAAAGAATAGAATACGACAGATTCCACAGACTGCTATCCAACACAACTACAGAGAAGGAAATCAAGCAGCGGATGGCTTGGCCAATCATGCGCCATACGGAGGTCAAATGGGAAATCTTTCAACCAAAATTTGGGACCAGGCAATTCCGGTTTGTATTACTAAAGTTATTTTCCATGACTCTGTGGGTACCACATACCCACGTCAAATTGTAACCTAGTCTTCTATCAATAAAATGCATGCTTCAAAGAAAAATAAATCATTTTTTCGGTATCCTTACATCATATACTTTAATTGTTTCCTAGCCAAATTCATTGTGAAGCTTTTATAAAAGGCTTCGACTAGTTATTCATGAATCTAGATTAATTTATTCATTGTGAAGCTTTTATAAAAGGCTTCGACTAGTTATTCATGAATCTAGATTAATTTATTTTTGATCACTGGTTATTCATGAATCTAGATTAATTTATTTTTGATCACTGGTACATTTTCGAATCACCGTGGAACACTATCTTTAACTCCAAATACTATTTGGTTATCTCCGGTGTCCTATATTCTCCATTTTTATTTTTAGTTTTCTGTTAAAACCGTGGTTTAGAGAAACATTATCAGATCAATCTTTGTTGCTATAATCTATTTTCTTGAGTTTCTCAGGTGTTACCCATTATTCAACAAAACCTTTATCCACTTATTCAGTAAGTTAACAGTTGTTTTCATCATATGGTAAATGTATAATCGAAAAGGTGATCTAGTTCTCATGATTTTTTCCTTTGAATGTTTAGGCATGCGTTTTGAACCTTCATGCCTTTTTAAAAAGTATTTACAAGTTATATACAAGAGTGCAGAGCACCAAGACTGTGAAAAGCAAAAGCAGCTACATGATCATAATATCCTCCCAATGATGTAGAATTTGGTCCATTGAAAAGTTCTTGAAAATATCTGTCGAACTACTCCAAAGGTATATGTCCATCTTAACAACGTATTCCAATTCAGCTTTTGATTTTGTCCTGCCCCCATGAACTCTTTTGTTACGCTCAGTCCATAGTTTCCAACATATAGCATACGACATTAACTGCCATACTAATTTAACCCTCTCTGAGCACCTGTCAATTCTCCAACTTTGCATCAAAGTGTTGAAGTTATACGGCATTACCCACCCCATCTGAACTGCAGAAATAAAGAACTCCAAAAGATGTTTATCCCAGCTGCAATGAATAAAAAGGTGCTCCAAAGTCTCCACTTCAGTATTGCAGAAAATACATAGATTAGAATTAATCTCAACCCTTCTGTGTTGCAGCATACTTCTAGTTAGGAGCGAATCATGTAGAGAAGCCCAAAATAAGAAAATAACTTTTGGTGGTACAAATTTGCAAGAGACAATCTTGTACCCATCCCAATCTAGTGGACAATCTGTTAATTTCCTATAAATTGCTTTAGCTGAACAGTCTCCTTCCAATGCATCATCTTCACCCTGAGTTAGAGTTACATTTCGAATATCAAATCTCAGCTCCAACAAATCTATCCTCTCCGCAGGATCCAACTCCCTAGAGAACTGAAATCCCCAACCTTCTTCAAAAAGCATAGCCACTGTATCAAATTTTTGCTTACTAAGTTTGTAGAGTTTAGGATATTTATCTTTAAATGTAATGCTTATATTCCATCTGTCATGCCAAAAACGAATTGCAATGCCTCCTTTTATCTGTATAGACACAGAATCAAAAAATATGTCTTTGTTTTTTAAGATATAATACCACAAACTCTTGCCGATGGAATCATTAACATGCAATGGCAGCATACAGTTCTCCTGTGCTTTTGTTTTTTCACAGACTATTCACCTCCACAATGTCGTCTTTTCTTTGAAGTATCGCACATGCCACCGAGCTAACAAAGCTTTGTTAACAAGCTTAAGCCGCCTGATGCCCAATCCTCCCTTCTTCTTCGGCTTACAAATTCCTTTCCAGGAAACCCATCTCATCTTCCTCCTATCATCATCTTCTCCCCACAAGAACTTCCTCATGATTGTGTTTAACTTCTTTTCTACCGAAACCGGAAGAACATGCAACGACATGAAGTAAACTTCCAAGCTTTCAAGAGAGCTCCTAATCAAAACAATCCTTCCAGCTTTATTCAAATATTTACGTTTCCAAGGTGCCAATTTCTTCTGCATGCACTGAATGATAATCTCCCAAATTAACGTACTTCTCCTACTTACTTCGATAGGCATTCCAAAGTAAGTAACTGGTAGGAATTCAACCTTACACCCCAGTTGAATGAACCTTCATGCCTTATGCACCGTATATTATTGAGACACACGCATAAGAATGCTATTTAAAGGACTTTAAAATACTAGTTGTAATGACCCATCCCTCCACCGATATTGTCCTCACTTAGCCACTGCGGTCATCCAGCAGTTTTGAGTTTTTAACGGGCATCGCTGCGGTTATCCATCAGCAACTTCTCGGGAGGTCACTCATCCCTGGATTACTTCCGCCCGAGCATGCTTAACTGCAGAGTTTTCTGCCAACTCTGGAGCCAAATATACTGAAAAGGCATCGGTATAATGTAGACATTTATTGCCTCTTATGAGACCAGCATATGGCATAACTGCCCAGCATACTCTCCCATCTGAGCACAATTGACCCATCCCTAGTGGTATCCCAACTAACACCGGTATTGTTCCCACTTATCGACTATGGTTATCCAGCAGTGTGGGATATAATGGCACTACTATGGTTATCCAGCAGTGTGGGATATAATGGCACTACTATGGTTATCCAGCAGCAGCTTCCCGAGAGGTCACTCATCCCTTGACTACTCCCGTCCAAGCATGCTTAAGTGAGAGGTTTTTCCCACAACTCAGTCAAGTGAACCCATCAGGCCTCGGTGTTTGTAAAGGAAAAACCATTACTTATATTTCATTCGGCGAACCGTTGTCGAATATCGGGGTATTACAATACCACCACCTTAAATTGGAGTCGTCCTCGACTCCATAATATATCCAAGACCAGATCTTCGACGTTCCCTACCCCTCATGAGACCAGTACCAGGAATATACCGTCCCCTTTCACCCTTGGCAGGTGACCCATCGTCGGCTCGGATACCATTTTTAATGACCCATCCCTCCACCGATATTGTCCCCACTTAGCCACTGCGGTCATCCGACAGTGTCGGGTTTTCAACTGGCATTGCTTCGGTTATCTGACAGCAACTTCCCGGGAGGTCACCCATCCCTACATTACTCCCGTCCGAGCACGCTTAACTGCATAGTTTTCTACCAACTATGGAGCCAACTGTGCTGAAAAGGCCTCGGTATAATGTAGACGTTCCTTGCCTTTTATGAGACCAGCATCTGGCATAACCGCCCAACACACTCTACCATCCGAGCACAAGCGACCCATCCCTAATGGTATCCCAACTAACACCGGTATTGTTCTCACTTACCCACTGTGGTTATCCAGCACTGTGGGATTTAACGACGCTACTGCTGTTATCCAGCAACAGCTTCCCGAGAGGTCACCCATCCCGTGACTACTCCCAGAGCACGCTTAACTAAGAGGTTTTTCCCACAACTCAGTCAAGTGAGCCCATCAGATTTCGGTGCTTGGAAAGGACAAAACATTACTTATATTCCATTCGGCCAACCATTGTCGAATATCGAGGTATTACACGAGTGGTTATTGTACATACCAAAATTATGAACTTCTTAGGTTGCATATATTGATTGAAATCTTTCATCAGTGGATTTTTTATGGCAAATTATACTTGTAGGAAACTCCATACTAATTTCTCATATTCTTATAAGCTCAATGATGAAAAAATAAAGTAAAATGAGCTTAATTGTTCTTATAAATTAATAACATATATATTACTAATACTAATACTTCTAATAATCATATATGCATGAGTAGGAAGGATCCTAGATATCCTTATGGGATTTGAATTTTTTTTATTTCGGAGAAAATCGTGTTCCCATTTTTCAAAATATGGGAATGGAATTATAACCATAGAAAACTAATTCCATTCCCACCGACCAAACACGCCATAAAAAATACCTTAGTACCACATAACTGAAAGAACATTACATATTTTACAGTTATATATTTGTTTTTCTTACCGTTATATGCATACCACCTATTATTGGGCCGACCGAGCGAAGCGAGGGAGGACCTTTATACGACCACTTTTTTTTGTAAATAGTAAGTGATCAATTGACACAAAAATATTGGATTTTGGTAGTCACTTCTATTTGGCAGTGTGCACCTGAAAATCCGAAAATGGGATAATTGGAAAGCAAACTTTAATATAACATATCTAAAAATCCGTGCTTTGGAATTTTACAAATTTTATCTTGTTGGAAATGTTATAAGAAAAATTACGCAATGAGTACAAACAACAATATCAAATTTCGATTTTTTATGAAAAATTCGGAGGTGTTTATCATTTAGGCACAATTTTAGAAAATTAAATGTATATCCATTATTCCACCACAAAGGATACGTAATACTTTATGTAGCCATATTTTGGCTTATGCATCAACTAATTTTCCGTTACAACTAATAAAACGTATGTACATGCTTCAAAGAAAAAGAAAAAAGAAACGTATGTACTCCCTCCGTTTCAAGAAAAGTGATACTTTCACTTTAGGCATAATTTTCGAAAATTGAATGCATAGTCATTATGAAAACCACCAGAAATGATGCATAACACATCATGCAACCATATTTTGGTTTATGGATCGACTAATTTTCCGTTTCTGGAAAAGTGAGCGAAAGTATCATTTTTTCTGAAACTGGGCGAAAGTATCACTTTTCTGAAAAAAAGCGAAAGCATCACTTTTCTGAAACGAGCGAAAGTAATAATTTTTCTGAAACAAGGAGAAAGTATCACTTTTTCTGAAACATGGCGAAAATAGTCGCAGACAACCCCATCTTCAGATTCTTTTTCGGTCGGCCCTCCCACCATGGCAACGGTTGTACTAGTAAAAAAATGCCCAGCACTTATTTCTCTATTTTTTCAAGTCCTAGTGATTTTGAATAAACAAATGGCTTGTTATAGAGAATGGACAAGAAAAAATATGGTTGTCAATTCCGTATGATATGGCCGGAATGGCAACCTTAAATTCTACAAAGAAATAGGAATTCTGGCACAAAAAATCCTAAAACATTAACCGAAAATAATCTATAATTTCTTGGATAATGTTTAAAAAGTCTATTTTGTCATGGGTACTAGAACTCTAACAACAAAATATGGTGTATTAATGAAAATCCAGAAAGAAATTAACATAAATAAGTTTTAGAGGCAAAATAATTTCTCTTTTTTATACTACAGTAAATTTATTTTTTTGGTGGAATTATTTCCCTCGTTACAAAATACTTGAATCTCAATAATGCTATTCAATTTGGCAACCAACTTCAAGCTGTGAAATAAGGTAATAAATCTGTCTCAGGGTACTAAGATGAAATAAAGGAACTCATAGATAACTGTTTTGATGGTTCCAACTTTTCCAATGATAGATAGTGGTTTAACTTATGCGTTTTCATCATTTTCCACATCAAATCGCACTAGAAGTCCTCCAAATTATAGTAGAGAGCTTCAAAATTTACTTATTAGGGAGGAAATTATGGCATATCAAGCTTGTTTTTACCCATATTCGGTTTTCATTTTAGCTTACTCCAATACCTCACTGCCTTTCTCCAACCCATATACTTAAGTTTTGCTAGATTTGCTCAAGGTTCCAGCAATTGCAACATTAATCACTCTTTTCACAAATGACAATAATGTGAATACGGAAATATAAATGATACAGCGATTTACGTGGTTAAGCACGAAGGCCTACGTCCATAAGGGTATTGAGAGATCTTCGTTATAAGCTTAGGATAATTACACTGCTAAGTCCAATGACTTTCTATATGGGGATGGTAAGATTACATGTTGGTTACTGATAATTATATTAGATCTATTACTTACTTTCTCTCTCCCGGGTTATCTCCTCCTAGTTGTAAAATTATCAACCTCTTGTCCTTTTGCGGAATTGGGTATTTATAGGATCTTCGTGTGAGTCCCTCTAACTACAGTTTCTACCGACTTTCTTGTTCTGTGAGCCCATCCTGTTGAGGTGCGTTACGGTAGCCTGAAGATACCCAGTGATGTAAGCCTGATGCTTCGGTCCACCTCCATTCCAGCCATTCATGTTCTTCCACGTATGTTTTCTCTTCTCATTTAATGTTGGTAGTTGCATAATCCCACGCCTAAACAGCTGTTAATGCAGTCTTATCTTTTTGATATCAGTTGGACTAGATCTGGTTCGTCCAATTGGAATTCATCTCGAGATGGGGTAAAGTGGAACTCCTAAATTGTCTGACCATTAGATTTGCATCTTGATGGCTACGTGTGTGATGATAATTTAGGACCCCTGGCGTTGTTGAGGTGTTATACATGTTATCTCTTTTTGATGCCCCCATGTTGTGTGGTCTCCACGTGCTTGATGCTCCCATGTTGTGTGGTCTCCGCATGCTTAGTTCCATGGACACGTGGACGGTGGTGATCACGTACCTATAAAAGGCGCAGGTCAATGATTACCGACAGGATGTCATGCCACTTTATTTTTTCTGTTGACCATCTAAAAACTGATCAAGCCATCAAGGACTAATTACTTTGCTCAAAGCATACCTAATCTGGAGGCCCTCGTCTTATTACAAAAGGCAAGTGTTCAGAACTAACGATTTAGCATACCGTTATTGGATAAATAACAAAATATAAGTTTTGAGCTTTACGTTTGTTAACATAGTATTCTGCACTAATTAATTAATCTTTATTATCTTTATATTGTTTTTAATTTCAATTTCAGTTTGTGGTTGAAGAAGAAGACACTGACGACACTGAGAATGAATGGGATGATGACAATGAAGATGCCAAATCTGTTGAGGGTGAAAACAACAACGGTAATGAAGACGGAATCTACTAATGCACAAAAGTAATGCAAAATTAATTGGTCGTGTAGTTGCAAGAAATCTTATAACCTACACCCAAGTAAATTTATGAAATGAATCTAAGACATCACAAGGAAAACTCTAAATCATTTTATTAAAAGATATAACAAATACAAAGAAGTTGTATGAAAACCCTAACTTGGAGACAAAACATCTTTTTCTCTTCTCAAATTCTTAACTATGCTCTCCAAAAAGATCCCCCTTTACAATAGTTTCTTGTCCCTTTTATAGGGGTTACATAGTGGAGGACATCTAATAAAGCCCTTATTTTCAGATCTGGGAGGGCGTTATAACCACCCTACTTTATATTTACCGCGTTGATCTTTTAACTACCGCACTGATCTTCACATTTTTGGTGTGACTTGGTGACGTCATCTCATCCGTCAGCAGAAATGTAATGAGCGCGTCACATTCGCCTGCTATCAAATGTATATCTTCGCCTTGCTATCGGGTGTGCGGTATTTTGCACCCACATTTTTCCTCTTCTCGTACCGTTCTTTTGAAGGAAAGGCGGTAAGAGAAGCCTTAATCTTCCGCATCAACTTCGTTTTTTCGCATTCTCTTCGATCTACCGACACTTTTCCGGAATTCCGGCATGACCGTCTACACGTGTTGACTTTACCACTCACTAATTGACAGGTCTCTAGTGAATTCCCTTTTTACTGGTAACCGCCTCTTCTCATCAATCCTCCAATTAATGCGCCTATAGGATGAAATATCTTGGGAAAAGGAATGAAATCTTTTATCTACCCTAATACGCCTTCAGTATTCTTGTTTACATTCTTTCTTCTTTCTCTGCAACTTTATTTGCTGCTGCCATTCTTCTGCTACTACTGATGTTTAACTCATCATTTTTTATTATTTCTCCTTTTCAAATTTATCATTCCATCTTTCGATTTTAATCTCACCGTTTCGAAGTCCTGATTACCTTAATCTTGATTGATCTGATCATCCTGATTTCAAACTTTCTGATTCTTCTTTCTTTATTCCATATTCCCATACTTTTAAATGACTCCTCAAGCAGGGCAGAAACTTCTTAAGGAACTCATAAGACTGAAGGACGGACTTAAATCCAAAGGAATCACATTGACAGTTCCCCAAGGTTCGAGCCATAATACCACGCTTGGACTTGATTGGTTCGCGTCTGAACAATTGAATGACCAGAGGGTCATTGTTTCACTTGGACAACTTTCTTCTAGGCTCCCCATTCCTCTTTACAATCTTGATATCCCTCTTTTTTATGAGTTGTTGGCGAATATTAAATTTTCTCGCGGAATATTCCAATTAAGTGGTGATTGCATCAGGATTATGGTGGAGTATTCTCGTCGTGCTGCTGGTTTAGAGTACTCTTATCCTCAATAGGTGAAAGCTCCGCCTAAGAAAGAGGACTATACAGTGGAGAACTTTTTCAAGCATTATGATGTCGCCCTTGTCGCTAATGAACGGTATCGTTGGGGTATTCGCTTGATGAGGGAGGATGGTTTCGCAGAGCACGAAAAGATCATGCATGATGTTGATTTTCACAATAAAGCCAATGATTCCGCCGCTTATCAAAGGATACTCACTGGATGGAATTTCCCCTCATTATGGAGGGCCATTATATTACTGGTAGGGGTGCTGATGGATCGGATATTCCCCCTTTTATTCATTTCTTTTCTCCTTTTGCTTCCTTATTTTATTCATTGCCACCTTTAACTCCAGATGTCGAAGAAGAAGAATTTGGTAAAGGCGTCACCTTCGCGCTCCAAGGAAGTAAGAAATAATCTCATCCGTTTTAACAATATTGTTGCCTCTGTTTCTTATCTAACATGGAGCGTGTAGGTCGGGCCTGGGGATGCTGCCAGTTCCAATAATGAGTTTCTTCCGTCCGAAGATGGTCGCCTTTCTTTAAAGGCGATAGGTAAAAATAAAGAGGTGGACCCAAAGACTGTTTATGGGGGTGTTTCCAAGAAAATAAAGAGATATTCGCCTGATCCTTTGAACACTTGTTCTCACGATGATGCCTTGCTTTCTCCTTATGGCTCTGCCTCTGCGTCTTCTATGGGGATTCTTTCTGTTATTTTCATTAACTCTTTGTAAACTATCAACAATCCCACATTGAGTCGTGCATGTGATGCGATTGTTAAACTTTGCGAAGCTCCTTCATCAAGTCATGAATCTCTTCACTGAGTTTCCTCTGCCTTGAGACCGGATTTTCAACTTGCTATTGAGTCTTTGGTAAGTTTCATTTTGTTGTATTATTCAGTCTCTAGAATTTTAATTATATTCCTGTTATTCATAATTGTCGCCTACTTTGTGTTGATGAAGAATTCACGTATCTGTCATGCAGTTATCAATGACTTACGCGAAAAGATTTGTAGTCTTGAGAATGAGAATCTAAAAATCAAAGGCGATCTTTCTGCTTATAGTACTGATGTAGTAGAACTCCGCAAGAGAAACAAACAACTTATTGGTATGTGTTAGAGTTCTGCTCGGTCAAACTCGCAAGCGTTGCTATCTCAAGCTTGTTTGTCAAGTTTAGTTGCAAAAACTATAAGTCTTGATTTCTAGTCTACTTATAGCTAAGTCTCAGACTAGGATATAAAGTGTAGTTGAGCTCTAGACTCCACGATGTTCATCATACAAAGAAAAAGAACTACTCAAGGAACTGGTAGAACTTAATCGACTAAAAGGTATGTGGAGACTTAAACTTATCTATCACTTAAAAAGTCTATCTACTCTATCTCCTATCTTGAGACAAAAGTCGTATTGCTATATAGACTTCGATTATACACATTTGCTATTTCGAGCCAAGTTTATCTCGCTTATCTATTTCTCGAAATATGTGTTGGTAAGCTTTCGCTTTGTCCGAGTTCATCTTTACAAGTGACGAAAGTCATGTTGATTATTTCAATATCTTGAAAATCACTTTGATGAAAAATAGTGTGTGAATAACCTCTATTTAACATCCTCTAAGAATGTTTTAATGATTGAAATGAGAGTTTAGAATATATAACCTTGAATCGATATAAACATTGTATGTGAACTCATACTTGTGTAAGTCCAAAATCCTTTAACCAAAGTATGCGTACTTTGCTGCTCAGGATAACCGGAACTAAAGTCCGCGTACTGCCGGAAGTTCACATCCCATGAATTTCTGCTGGAGTTTGTGAACTGAAAACAAACTCAATCCGGGTACTTAAGTATGCGTACTTGAGTGGGTTATTTTCTAAAAACGGTTTATTCGTGAACTTAACTTATATAAACTAAGGAATGCATATTTGCAAACCGTGGCTATAAAGTTCATGAATCGATTCGAGTGAATCAAAATCGTTTTTGCTTCGATTGTGTATTATATACTTATATGAGATCTAAGCAATTGAACAACTCTCTAACTAGTTCTTTTGAGTCATTTGAACTAGTTGCGGTGAAGATGAATATGGTTGATATTAAAGTGCTCATATGGCTAACCATTTGGTTAACTACTGTTGAACCAACAAGGTGTACACATTTAGGTACGGTTACACAAACCTAAATGAACGTGCATTTCATTTTTGTATAACAAGCTAAGTTCGATCTAATGGTTGAAAGATATTAGCTTGAATCTAATCAGGTTTTCATCTAACGGTGAATATTGAATGCTTGGTTACTAAGGTAACTTAGATTGCGAATCCTGATTTGAAGA
>JAJJMB010008256.1:1925150-1943145 GCA_023531105.1 Papaver atlanticum | reverse complement strand
ATAGGCAAGATAGAAAAGTAGTCACAAACATCTTCGTCTCATTGTTTGTCGTGATTCCGCAATATCTTGTTTCGCTAGTCGATTAAGATTATTGTGAGGTGATTGATAATTTTAGGCTGTTCTTCGAGAATAGAAATCCGGGTTATCGATTGGTTCCTGTTCACCTTGATTTATCAAAAGATGGAACAAAACTCGTAGGTATTTCTGTGGGAGACAAATTTATCTATTCATGTAGACTTTTATGTGTGATATAAATTTGTTTATTAAAGTCTTCGAATTTGGGTGGTAGCAACTCTTAGTTGTGGGTGAGATCATCTAAGGGAATAAAGTACGTAGTATCCTGCTGGGATCAGAGATGTAAGGAGCGCAACTGTACCTTGTATCAGTGTGAGATTGATTGGGGTTCAATTACAGTCTACACCGAAGTTAGTTTGTAGTAGACTATTATCTGTAGCGGCTTAATACAGTGTGTGTTCAATCTGGACTAGGTCCCAGGGTTTTTCTGCATTTGCGGTTTCCTCGTTAACAAATCTTATGGTGTCTGTGTTATTTCTTTTCCGCATTATATTTTGTTATATAATTGAAATATCACATGTTGTGCGTTGAATCAATCAATTGGTAAATTCAACCTTTGGTTGTTGATTGAAATTGATTGATACTTGAACATTGGTCTTTGGTACCGTTCAAGTTAATTTCTCTTGTATTCAATTAGACTCGCAGATTTCTATTTGCTTGAGTAAGTATTGAATCGAGAAATTGAGATATAACTCCTTGATATACTTTTTATTAAGATTGAGTCTGACTGTCTAGTTTATTCTCTTAAAAGTATATTGGAGTTAGTCCATACAGATTTCTAAGCGAATTATTGGGTGAGGTTGTTGTACCCCCACTTTTTCAGTATGTATTTCAATCCTCTCCTGGTCTAGATATCAACGCGTCATTTTTTGCCTTCCTTTAATAATATGTGTCTACAGAGGTTTATAACTTGACCGATCAAGGAATCAGTCACCCTGTTGAAGACTCTATCCTCTTAGAGCATCTTAATGCCTCCTTTAATAACTCTTCGGTTGATGAATTAGAAACTCTTTTTTTGGAGGAGCTCATATCAAGATATAAAACCCTTAAGTTCGATCATAGGATCATGCTATCTATCAATAACAATCTTAAATCCCGCCTTCATAAAGCCAAAGAAGAGATTAAGAGTTTAGAGTCAAAAAGGAGCGCTTTAATAACCGAAAAAGATAATGCGATTCTTAAGGGTGATCAGGCTTTAAATAAGTTTCAAGAAGCAATACTCCAAGTTCAAGCAGAGAGGGATCATGCCATAAGTAAAATTGACACATTGACTGCTTGTGAAAATATGATACGCTCTCGTCTGCTCATAGAGAGCAATGATGAGTTTAAATGGGATGTAAGGATTGATAATGCTAGAGCAGGCTTGGCTACGAGTGTTAACTTAGAAACTGATCATGTTAAAGTGGTTAAGGCTATTATTTCTTGGAAAAAAAGGTTTCTCAAAATCCTTTTTTAATTAGTTCGCTCTTCATTCTCATAAACCTTCTTTGTCTTTTGCTCTCATGCGGCATTAGTCTTTTCTGTCTTCTTCTGTAGCTGTTGAAAAAGTGAATATTCAATAAATTGATGATTTAAAGTCGAGGCTTTCTGCTAGAGATTCCAAGTATCGCAGGCTTAAGGAAAAGATGGTGGTTGATGCCTCCAATACCAAGAGGAATGCGCTTCGTCTTCGGAATGAGCATGTTAAGAAGAATGCTGATGAGATCTATACTGAGTACAATCTTCCTTTCCTAGATTTCGAATTTCCTGATGTTCCTCCCAATGATAAGGAAATAGAAATCTCTGATAGTGAAGAGGAGTACGAAGAATATGAGGAAGTTAATGAATAAGAAAGTGACTCAGAAACTGAAGAAGACTTGGGGTGAAAGTTGTCAGGAATGATTAAAATTCTCTTAGGTGAAGATAACTGCCTTTCGTCTTTTCCCTTGTTTGTAAAGCTTTGTCCTCTCTTTTTATGTATCTATTCCTTTCTTACTTGTATATATACTCCTTGTTGGATAATTTTATGGATGTTCCCAAGCTTGGAGGGCTTTTTCTTCTTTTATGGGTATCCTTTCTTGGTTAATTTCTTTACTCTTTTCTGCACTTGATTGTTAGTGAAAACAAAACACTATCTCTTCTAGTATCATAATTAGTTAATTGTAACAAGTAATAATGTATGTATAATTCTATCATATAAAGGAAAATAACATTCTACTTCCACATTTGTATTCCCATACTTGCCTCTGTTCTTTGCCTTTATGGTTATGGATTATGCAAACTGCATTAACATTTGCAGCAGTATTTATATGCATGAATATGCGTAATTTTCTCTTTAGCAGTTTTGACTGACCAGATTCATACCTCCATTTTATGCTTACATTCTCTCGCCTTTATTAGATTTCTTTTTGCATCACTTTTTGTTGATAAATTCGCCCTTAATTTCTGCCTCAGTTTTTTCCTTTATTTTATTTTCGTATGCGGCAGTTTGTCTCTTTGCTCTTTTATTTTGTACTTTTATGCGTATATATTCGCTTTCCCTTTCCTTTTAGGCGTTCTCTATTCGTCAGTGCCCTGCAAAATAGCGTTAGTTACAGTTTTTTAGGTCTTTTGTGTTTCTCTTGAGGTCTTATCATGCCTCCCTAAGTGGAGGTATTATTTAGCCCACCCTTGTTGATAGGTCTTATGCTTTCCCCAAGGTATTATTTATGGTAGGGCGGCGAAATCGCAAGCAGTCATTACTCTCTCAAGTAATGACCTATTGACCTCGCTTTATCATCTTTTTGTATTATTGCCTCTGCAGGATATATTGACACGTCAATACGATAGGCCTACGCTCTCCCTTGAGCCATAGCCCCATGATATTGACATCTTTGACACAATTCAGCTCCCTAATGGAGGGTGCCGTCCTTATCTTCCCCCTGATTTCCCCTTCAAGGAAGCTTACCCCTAACGGGTTAGGTTGGGCTCTTCCCCTCCGGTTATGCCAACAATCAGTTGTTTTCGTGACCCCTTTCGAGATCACACCCTAAGTGGGGTGTCTTGAGGACCGAGTGTATCATAGTCAATACTTGCCAAGAATGGCTGGGAACGCCCCAGGCACTCTTGACTCAACCATGTACCGCGACGCCCTGATCGAGTTTCTACACTCCTTAAGAGAGAACTTAGTACCTTAGGCTTTTAACCCAGGAGTCTTTACTGGATAGGCTTTTGTTTTGCCCCAATTCTCCATGACTCAGGTTCCAGGGTTGGTATAGCTTTCACCCGATCCATGCATTACAAGGTTTTCCCCAATTATGACGCGCGTTAGGTCTTATTGTTACCTCTTGCATTTATGCGAAACAGGGTGCACGCCACAATTGGATGCCTAGCCTCCCTAGTTAGAGGGTTTAACTTTTATTTCCTCCTATTAAGGTCTTATTATAAGGTCTTAGTTTTGCCTTTTTATTCTACTTGTATTGTATATGAAGTATCTATTTATTTTTAAGAAGAAATCTTTCATTTTCATTCATATATTTGATCCATACAATGCGGATGTCTTCTTTCTTTATTTATTCTCCTTCATAATAACTACTTATTGTAAACACATCACTTCTCAAGATAACTTCTCTGCTTCCTACACCCTTTATCTTCATTAAATTCACACACAAATTATTTTCCTCAGGTATATTCTGATTGCCGCCTTGCCTAATGGTAATATTTCTTCAAGTATATTTGGTTCCAAGGCTGGTCAAGCTTTCATCCCACATTCTTTCCTTCACTATCCATCAATTCGTACATTCATTTCCAGCAACTTTCTTTATAATGTATCGTCCATCCCATGCCTTCTCCAATTTTATGTCTCCACCTTTCTGATAAGGCGGTATTTCCCGCAATACTAGCTCTCCTGGCTAGAACTGCCATTCTTTGATGCGTTTGTTATACTCAAGATCTGATATTGATGTTGCCGCCTTAGTACAAATTTGATTCATTTCTCCGCCCTTGCTCACAACATCAACCATTAACCTATCCTTTCTTTTACCCTCCTTTCTCTTTTCTTTCCAGTTTCTTCTCTTATTTGCACGCCCTTCACTTTTCCCAATACCTATTTCATTGCAATTTTTCGCCTCTGTGGTGTCTCCTCTTATCATTCCTATTCCTTGGGGTAGTGGAAACTTGATGCACTGATGGAAGGTTGATGCGACTCCCAATATTCCATGTATCCAAGGTTGGACTATCAACGCATTATAGGGAGACTCGACATCGACTACGCAGAATACCACTTCTGTAGTTATATTCTTGAGTTGGATCCGCATGGTGATTTCTCTTGCCGATCCATTGAACCCATAAATTTTGTAAGTCGAAGGAATTAGGTCTAAGTCTTTACCGCCATAGTTTTGAACGCGTGGTAAAATAAGATATCCACTGAGCTACCAGAATCTATTAGGATTCTATTTATCTCCCATGCATCTTCATCATTATCTTTCTCTTCTCCGTTTCTCGATTTTGGTATAATTTCTAGTTTGACAACCAATGGACTGACATGTAATTCTCCGCCTCATGGGACTTCTTCTTCACTGAATGAGATAGGTTGCTTCTGCCAATCTCGAAGTGGTGATATCTTGGCTAAGTTGAATATTTCTTTTCCTTCATCATCTCGTGCATGAACTCGATTTAACACATTGTCATGGAAATCTTCTATGCTTCTGAATGAGTGAATTATTGAATTGCAGTATAATTTCTTCGCATTTGTTCCCACTTCAATCAGATATGTGTTCTTTCCAGTCTCTGTTCTTGGTGCTGGTCCTTCTGGTGGTGGTGGTAAATTTTGTTGTGGTACAACTAGAAAGTGGTTTAATTTCCCTTATTCGATCATTCTCAGGATAATTTTTTGCACATTTCAGCAGTTGTTTGTATTATGGCTGTGAAAGCAATGATAAGCACAAAATTATTGGCTCCTTCTCCCTGATGGTGGCTCTACTCCAAGATTTGGTGGTGCCGGTGTTTCTTCCATTAAAATCACCACCTCCCAGATCTTGTCTATTGTAGTATTTAAGTGCGGCATTTTTATCTCTTCCCATACCCTGTTGTTGCCTCCTCCTGGTCCTTGATTATAGTATTTTCTTTGACCACCATATCCTTCCCTTTGGTTATCGATTCTTGCAATTTTGTTATTTCCTGCATGATTGTTAAATTGCCTTTCTCTATATTCTCTATCGAACATCTCTTGATCTCTGCTATTCATGGCCTGGTTACTCTCTGTTGTTGTCTTCTCCTGACTTCCTTGGGAGGTACTTGCAACCACGTTTGTTGTCTTTGTCAGTAGTCTTGCGTTTCCTTCTTTTGCATTTGCAACAACAATAGGATATGACTCAATTTTATCTTTGCTTTTACTCTAGAGCTATGTACTCCTCCTGACACTCATGCAATTCCGTCATTGTTATGGTATCTTTTAGACTGAATATCTGTGTGTATAGTAGATCAGTTGGAAAAAGAGCGTTAATGAAAGCTAGGATGAAATTTCTTTCTTCTACTCTTCCTGCAATTTCACTGCACATGGTCCTCCAGCGTGGTGTTAAGTTGCATAATCTCTCATTAATTCTTCGCCTCAAGCTGAATACCATCTCTATTCCTAGACGTAACATGTTGTTGCTAATGTATGCTCCCAAGAATATGCTCTGCAGGTGATAAAATGATCTAATAGTTCCCATTGGTAGCCCATCGAACAACTTTAGAGCTTCTCCTGTTAAGATGGAGGGAAAATATTTTCATAAAACCGCATCATTGTGCGCCCACTGCAAAATGGATAAGTTGTACGCCTTTATGTATTGGATTGCACATGAAGTCTCGTCGAAAATACTAGCAAATGTAAAGTGCATTTGGTTGGGATTCCTGCATGTTGTATTCCTCTCACAAAAGGTGATTTTCCTGCTTCTTTTATCGCTTCTTCTAGCTGCCTTCTTCCTCCATCCTTACGAGCTGTCATCATGGCCCTCATCTCTTCTAGCTCTCTTAGTATTGTTTGATTAATGTTTTGATCTTCCTGCATTGGTCTTTTAAGACGCGCTTGTCTTTCTCTGTTGTCTTGTCTATTTTGACGCACTGCTTCTTGAAATTCCCGCTCTTCTGCATCTTCCCTCCTGCGTCTACGCCTTTCGTTTCTGATGTTAACCTGCGCTTCATTATCTCCCTCAGGATCCTCAACTCGTTGATGATGTAGATTTCGATAAGGCATCTGGATTCGCCCTTGCAATATTCTTCTTGCTTCTTCCTCATTTTCTTCCCCATCATCATAAGCGCGATTATTTTCTCCTTGTGGTTCGTATCGATCTTCTCTTTGATATTGCTCCATGCGGTTATGACCGCGTTGCTCCTGCATGTTGTAGCCTACATTAAGATGCTCAAAAAAGTTGTAATTCAATGGTTGCTCTAAGCGGTTGTCCCTACGATTTGATCGACTGCGCCTTGACGTGCTCCTGCTTGTCCTTGATGCTGAAGCTGTACGCGTTTTCCTAGATGTCGTACGCGATCTTTGCTCATGTAACCTGTTGTTTTCTTACCTTAATTCAGCATTTTGACGTGTTAGATTCGTTTTTGCCTCTTCTTCCTTCATTCTTTCTTCAACTAATCGTTCTCTTAGCTCTCCTATTGTCATGTTTTCTTTGATTTCTTTGATTGGTCCTTCTTCCTGAGTTCTCTCCTCGTTTTCTTCCACCGTATCTGTGTCTGTTGTATGCATACTTACCTCATCATAATTGCGGCCATTATTTTCCTCTTGCACACGTTGGATCTGAGATTGGATTTGTTGTACTTGGTTATTTCGTTCGCCCATCGCTGATGATTCGCCAATCTCACCTCCTCTTCTTCTTGCGATTCGCCTACTCCTCCTGGTTGCTATCACATGCTCTGCTCTGGATGCAATTCTCACCATCTCTGTTCCTGAAATAATATCCTATTTTCACAAAATATGAAATAACCTTTTGAGGTTTAGAAAAGCTGCTACCGCAAAAAATTCCTTCTCTGAAGTGAAAACTTAGACTCCTTTCTTTAGATCTAGAATTCAGAAACTCTCAAAACTAACGAAAACAATGATGAATTTTTTTGTTTTAATATAAAACCGATGACTGTTTTGAAAGAATTTTTAAAGAATAGTTGCAGGAAATCCTACAACCTACACCCAAGTAAATCTATGAAATGAATCTAAGACATCACAAGGAAAACTCTAAATCATTTTATTAAAAGATAGAACAAATACAAAGAAGTTGCATGAAAACCCTAACTTGGAGAACAAAACAGCTTTCTCTCTCCTCAAATTCTTATCTAAGCTCTCCAAAAAGATCCCCCTTTACAATGGTTTCTTGTCCCTTTTATAGGGGTTACATAGTGGAGGACATCTAATAAAGCCCTTATTTTCAGATCTGGGAGGGCGTTATAATCTCCCTACTTTATATTTGCCGCGCTGATCTTTTAACCACCGCGCTGATCTTCACACTTTTGGTGTAACTTGGTGACGTCATCTCATCCGTCAGCAGAAATGTAATGAGCGCGTCACAATCGCCTGCTATATCAAATGTATATCTTCACCTTGCTATCGGGTGTGCGGTATTTTGCACCCACAGGTCAAACAAAATTCACGGCAAAGCTGTCTAAACAATCTACTAATGCAACATTATCATACGCAGTATTGTAAGACGAATCACATTCAACTGTGAGTTAAACTCGTACAACGAAAACCCTAATATAACTAATTCAGCTCAGTTCAATCTTGGTTTTTGAAGAGACCTGATCTTTAGTCACCACAAAAAATCCTGCGTACATTGTTATAACTGTGTTAGTTAGTGTTAATATTCTTGTGATACTAGGGTTTTGGTGAATATAAACATAAATACTAGTATATTCTTGTGACATTCGGATTTATTCTAACTCTTTTTTTTTTTTCCTTTTTATATTCGTTTCTGTTTATGATTATTTCAAAGCTACTGAAGCATAAATATATAACATATCAATATGAGGGAGGCAGCAAAGGATAGGATCAGCAATTTACCAGAAGATCTTCTTCATCATATCCTTTCCTTTCTTTACATCAAGGATGTTGCTCGTACTAGCGTATTGTCTAAAAGATGGAACTACATTTGGACCACTGTCCCCATTCTTGATCTTGATAGTAGAAATTACAACCCCAGTTCTTCCGACACCGATAAATTCATGGATTTTGTAGATGGAACATTGCATCGTCGTAATTCGTCAAATATAGATAAGTTCAATCTCCAATGGAATGGCCACTTGAATGAATCTCGGCTTCATTCTTGGATCTCTACTGTAATAAGAGGTAACGTTAAGGAGCTATGCGTATGCGAAAATTACCCATTGTCTCTTCCCCTATCTTTTTTTACTTGTGAATCACTGATAACGCTGGAGTTGAATACTTACGCTCATTATGATGGTATCCGCCTTCCTAAGTATATCTGTTTTCCAAGACTCAAGAGCCTTACACTTTATGGATTTGGAATCAGTGATGAGTGCTGGAATGAGGAACTATTTTCAAATTCCCCTGTCCTTGAAGAATTGAATCTGGAATACTGCCATGTTAGTTTGAATTTTTTTTGTATCTCAATTCCGACACTGGAACTCTTGAATATTAATATTTTGCTTTCCGAGAGGAATGATTTACGAGGCTGTGTTTTGAAAATTCATGCACCAAGGCTTGACACTTTCTCCTACAGAGGTTATGTTCCGAAAGAGTTTATCTTGTATAGCTTTCCAGTACTAGTGGAAGCAGCTGTTGACTTCACCTTTAAAAAAAATGGTGGTGCAGAAGAAATAAGTCGGTTATATCGTGCCCTTGCACATGCAAAGTGTTTATCTGTTGATGATAAAACCCTTCAGGTATTCGTGCTTGCCTCTATTTTTGTAATAGTTAATTTCTGTGCTTCCTTCTACTTTTATGGTCTGTCTCTTTGTAACTGACTCAATTGTTACTATTGCCTTGTGATAAACAGGCTATCTGCTCCGCATACTATGTGTCAAACAATTTGCTGATGTTTGATAATGTAAAAACCCTGAGGATATCTGACAATCTAGTCACTGATCAAGGACTAACGAATTGGATCAAAGCAGTACCTAATCTGGAGGCCCTCATCGTATTACACAAGGCAAGTGTTCAAAGGTATTGATTCTGCATATCGACAATGGATTTTACAAAATATGAGTTTTGGGCTTAAGTTTGTTAACTTAGTAGGTATTCTTTACTAATTGATCTTTTGTCATCTTTTTATTGTTTTTAATTTCAATTTCAGCTTGTGGCTGGAGATGAAGAAGACACTGACAATGCTGACAACGAAGGGGATGATGACAATGAAGATGCCGACTCCAACGAGGGTGAAAACAACCATGACAATGAAGACGGAGAAGATGTCTCTGACGCCGCTGAGTGCACTACTGGATGTTTATTTCCACGCCTTAAATCAGCTTGCTTTCAGGAATTTGCTGGAAACCCAAGGGAGATAAGGTGGGTGAAACTGATTTTGAGGAATGCAAAAGCTTTGCAAATGATGACTATCGGTTGCTCGAATCCTGAGTTTAAAGTGAAAAGTGAAAAAGAACTTATGGTACAAATACCAAGTTTTCCAAGAGCCTCGGCAGGTGTTGTGTTTAAATTTTATTCCTGGGATTGCAAGTCCTTCGTTATTCTTTGAAAACAAAAATTAGTTGGAATCAGCTTATTTCAATCTTTAAGGTGCATCTGACTGTTACCTATTTCCGGTTCGGATTCAAAATGATAAATGATGAGATAAAAGTTTAGAATCTCTTCTCTCAAAGCCAAACAATGGATTGTTTTGCATACTCATGCCAAGTCGAACTCCCTTTTGTTTCATATAACTATGGCATTCTAGATTTTCGACACTGATGGTGCAATCTTGGTGCGGCCTCAAAAGGGCTCACCGGCCAATTGTTTTTCAAAATGCCACTTTATCAAGCTGATGTTATCGTTTCCTACTCTTTTGAAACTCATTTACCTGTACATTCCCAAAGAGAAATTATTGTTCTCCCTTTACCTTTTCCTTCGTACAGAAATTACATAATCACCTGGTTGTCACCACACCAATATACAACAGATAAAAAGTTTACTAATTAGTTGCCCAAGTAATCATGAGTTTTAACCCCGCAAGAATCACCACATTTGCACGGTTGCATCATCATCTCAGGCAGCGAATATGGGATGTCTGGAGACCCATTCAATCAAGCATTTTGGTGTCAAAATTAACAAATGATTACGTGCTTATAAAAGGGTGACTCTGAAATCGTGTACGGTGTAGGTCAGTGTGTGGCCATTTTTGGCAGGAAACAGCCTCAAACCGTAATGGTTGAGCAAAATTCACCGGTAACCTAATGCAAATCTGTCATATGCAGTTTTGTAAGACGAGTCAAACTTAACTGAGTTCTAAAACTCGGATAAGTCGAACTCAATGTTACTACTTACTAGTGTGAGACCGTGTTCTTGTTTATTACGCCCCTGACAAAAGATCCAATACGAAAATATATTTGTTGACTACTTTTGCAGTTGACTGACTCTAGACATTATTTATCGACCCGCTATTGGATTTCGTCTCATGGACTATCCAAATGCTTCGACTTCTCATTCTGTTCTTTATTCACTCAGAAATCAACGTTCTTGCGAGTTAAGAAGGTATGTTCCATCAACAAAAACCCTAACCCTAATTCAATCTAGGTTTTTGGAGAGACATGATTTGAGTAATCAGAAAAAAAACCTAGATTGCTGTTACTGTATATTGGTATTAAACCATCAAATATTCTTGTGATATTAGGGTTTAAGTATATCTAGAGCATTTTTCATTTTAGAGATTTATTCTAAGATTTTCGTATTTATTTTTGTGTTCTTCTGTGTATGATTGATTGTATTTCAAAGCTAGGAGACACATAACATATCAATATCAATATGAGGGAGGGAGCAAAGGATAGGATCACTAATTTACCAGACTCACTTGTTCACCATATCCTTTCATTTCTTCGTATAGAGGATGGTGCTCGAACTAGCGTATTATAAGTTTTTTCTCCACTGGGACGTCGAGTTAAATGAGTCTCGGGTTCGTTCTTGGATCTCTTTTATAATCAGGGGTAAGGTCAAGGAGCTCGATCTATACTTACGCCAAGAACGCCCATTGTTTATCCCCCCATCTCTTTTTACTTGTGAATCACTGATATCGTTGAAGCTACGAACTCACCCTAATATCCGCTTTCCCAAGTATATCTCTTTTCCAAGACTCAAGCGCCTTGAACTTCATCATTTTAAGCTTAGCGATGAATGCTGGAATGAGGAGCTCTTTTCAAATTCCCTTGTCCTTGAAGAATTGATTCTGGAACGCTGCAATGTTAGTATGAGTTCTGTTTGTATATCAATTCCTACACTTCAACTCTTGAAATTTAATACTTGGAATGTTGAGGGAAATGGTTTAGGAGACTGTGTTTTCAAAATTGAGCACCTCGGCTTGTCAGTTTGTCCTACTCAGGTTATGTTCCAAAAGAATTTATCTTGTCTAGCTTTCTAGCATTGGTGGAAGCAGATATTCACTTCAGCAGTGAAGAAAATGGTTGTGCAGAAACTATTCGGTTATTTCGGGCTCTCGCACATATAAAATGTTTAACTGTTTGTGATTTAACCCTGCAGGTATGCTTTTTCGTTGATATCTTTAGTTTTTCATTTCGTCCTACTTCCATGGTTTAAACTGACTCATTCGCTGCTATGGCTATGTGATGAATAGGCTATCTGCCGTGTACAACGTTGGTTGAACAATTTGCTGACATTTCATAATGTCAAAGAATTGAACATAGCTGAGGTTTTAACCACTGATCAAGGACTAATTGCTTTGCTCAAAGCAGTACCTAATCTGGAGTCACTTGCAATTTACGAGGCAAGTGTTTGGAACTGATGATTCTGCCTACTGTAATCGGATAAATAACAAATAATAAGTTTTTGGCTTATGTATGCTTACTGTATGTCAGTAGTAATTATTCTTTTGATTTTTATTTTTCATCCTCAATTCCAGTTTTTGGGTGATAAAGAAGTAGAGGAGAATACTAACGACACTGAAGATGATGGGGATAATGACCATGAACAGGATTATGCTGACTACTTTCAGGTCCAAAACAACCACGACAATGAAGATGACGAAGATGTCTCAGATGCGGCTGAGTGCGACAAAAACTATGGTAACTCAGATGACGGTTGGGCACCCGATATTGTGACTACTGGATGTTCGTTGCTACACCTTAAATCAGTTTGTTTTCACGAATTTTTTGGGAACCCAAGGGAGATAAGGTGGGTGAAACTGATTTTGAGGAACGCAAAAGCTTTGCAAACTATGACAATTCGCTACCATGATGATTCTGATTTCTGCTTTTTGAATGCGAAAACTGAAAAAGAACTTATGGTAGAGTTACCAAGTTTTCCAAGAGCCTCGGCAGGTTCTGTGATTAAATTCTGTTCTTGGGAGTGGAAGTCTGTTGTTTTTTATTGAAATATAAATTATTTTTTTTAAAGGAAACAATGATAAAATACATATATCTCGTTTCATAAATGAAATAGATATTTGAAACATGGCAAATGAAATAATATTCTGCCATTTGAATTCTTCTTCTTCATTAAGAGTAACATGTCCCAAAGGGGAGTAATTTGCGCAGCCCATCGTTATCACGATGACCTCTACTAGCCATTGATCATCCCATAACTGGAGAATTTCGACCACTTCTGGTAAAACGTCATCGATGATGTTGTTGATATGAATCATCCATTCAATAGAAATGCCAAAACGGCTATCAGAAACATCTAATTGGCATTCATAAGCCATTAGCAATGAAATCAACTGAAAATAAACTAAAAACATTATTTACAAACCCTAGAATCGCTTAATAGCGATAATTTTATTCAATACTAGGAAATAGTAATAATACGTATAATCAAATCTGTACGTGCATCCAACAGTTATCCATTTCTTGCATCACAAAATGCTAAACCATATGAAACTCCTAATATAAAAATCTTATGGATTATCTGTTTCCAAAGCTACACAATAGCAAAAAGTCCCGGTGAACCGAGCAAAAAAACAATGAATTAAACCGATAGACACAAAATAGGTGGGCCCTTGCTAAACTCCTGAAAGATGGGTCCACCGGGGACCACAAATTTCAGAAACTTGTGAAAAGCGGTTTTCTTGCTCGGTTTTTTTCGTGGTTCGTCTAGAATCGAGGAAACAATAGATTGGTTTGCATAGTCAAGATGTCAACACCCCTTTTGTCTTTCATCGTTTTTTTTTTTTTTTTTTTGTCTTTCATCAAGAATCTAAGTCAGGTACCCAGCACCACAAGTATTGCAGTAAAAGTCATGTTTGTACTTAGAATAGAGTAGTTCTATCTAGATCTCTTCATTGATAGCCCAATACTTGTCCCGGCCAATTGGTTTCGACATGCCTCTCTACCAAGCGAATTTTATAAAGCTTGGTTCTTCCATTAGTTATTTTTCAGTATCATTTTTTGCATTTTAACTAAACCAGAGTTGTAGACTTGTTTCCCACATATTACTCTTTTGGAGACACGTATTAATGCTGGACCATCTGACAACCCCATTTTCAGTTATCTGGTCTAAGAAGAGTCATGATTCTTGAGACAGTCTCAGTTTAATGAGTCATGAGTGGGTATAAGATTAACTGGTATAACTAAGACTCCGAAGATTCTCCGTCCAGTAACAATACATACCAAGAGAGAACATTGAAGAAAAACCAAAGATGTTATCACTAATTAATGGAGTTTGCTCAAGGATGCTCTAGTTGCTTTAGTTACTTGTTTGGAAAATGAAGAGTCGGATGTACCTCCGAAAAACGAGGTGATAAAATGGCAAACAAAGTCATCATATCCAAAGTCAACTTCCCAATGATCCAGGAACACAATAAACTGCTTTGCTTTGATGTACGTAAATAATGAAGTAAGAAATGAGGAAGGAGATCATTTGAAGATGTGATTTTATTTTTATTTTTAATCCTTAGACTTTAAGTACTTAGTACATGTCTTAAATTTTACTCAGAGTTGAAGTGTATGACTTTCGGTAATAATTATCATTTTATATCCAATCACAAAACATTCCAAATCATTTGTACAGCTACTGTATATCAATCTGGACTAACTAATCTGTATCTTTTAATGAATTTAGTTTTTCAACATACCTCCTGTATACACACGTAAAGAAACGCAAAAAATGTTAAGCAACACAAATCTAACATAATTAATGAATCATGCGTAATGCAATTAACGTGTTATTCACTAGTACAACTATGTATTAGCTGTACAGCGCAAACGCATTGCACGGTGCAATGTACCATTTTCCACTCGGCTAGAATCGTAGTCACTATAAATATGCAGTTTCCGGTACGTACTTTCCATAACAATCAGTTAAGAAGCTTAATCATCCAATTAGAAGAATTATTAGTATTAACTTTTCCTGCTAAGGAAATGGCTGGAGCAATGGTGAGATTAAGTGCTTATGCACTCCTCCTTTCGACGATGGTTTTAGCAGTAATGGCTAAACAACCATATCCTAAACACCCAGTACCAAATAATAAGAAATCGAAGTGTAAGGTGGAGAAATACGACAAATGTTTCAACAGTGAGCATGTTTGCCCCTATAATTGTCCTGGAGGAGACTGCGTTGTTGATTGTGTCTCCTGCAAGCCTATTTGCAGTAAGTTATTCAATTTTATTAACTCCCTATATACTTAGTTTACAGTTTTTTGTGTTTAACTTCGTACTTACTGACGCATCCTTTTTTTTTTGGTGCAGAATGTGATCTACCTGGAGCAGTATGTCAAGACCCAAGATTCATTGGTGGTGATGGCATTACATTCTACTTCCATGGAAAGAAAGACCATGATTTCTGCCTAGTCTCTGACTCAAACCTTCACATAAATGCTCGCTTCATTGGACGTCGTAACCAAAACATGATGAGAGACTTCACATGGGTTCAATCCATTGGTGCCAACTTTGACACTCACAAACTTTATATCGGTGCACTAAAAACCTCAACATGGGATGACTCAGTCGACCGCCTTGCTGTTACCATCGATGGAGAACCCATTGAACTTCCACTTAGCGCAGGTGCCAAATGGGAATCTAATGGTGTATCCATAACTCGATCACGTAACACCAACAGTATCACTGTTGAGGTTGAAGGTAACTTCAAGATCACAGCCAATGTTGTGCCCATTACCGAGGAAGAGTCACGTATCCACAATTACGGAATCACTCAAGAAGATTGTTTTGCTCATCTTGAACTCGGATTCAAGTTTTACTCATTGAGCAATGCAGTAAATGGTGTGTTAGGCCAAACATACGGGAAAGACTACACAAGCAAGGTTAACATGTCAGCTGTGATGCCAGTTATGGGTGGAACTCGTAAATTTTTGAACTCTGCTCTTTTCTCTACTGATTGTTCAGTCTCTCGCTTTGGACTTGAGGCACCAGTCACCGCTGGATCAGAATTCGCTGGCTTGGAATGCGGTAGCTCCATGGAGGGTCGCGGAATTGTCTGCAAGAAGTAGAGAATCTAGAGATGAAATGTATCTCTATTCTCTCACAACCATTTGTGTTTTAAGTGATTAATTCTCACACTTTTATGTATTGTGTTTCTCTTTTCCGTTGTTGTATGTGTTACTAAGAGTATGTCTGAACTTTGTAACCTGTAAAATGAAGTTGTTGAATAAAGAAAAAAATACAGTTATTGTATGACAAAAACAGTTTTTATGGTGTTTGTAAACTGGCCCATTAGCTCAGTTGGTTAGAGCGTCGTGCTAATAACGCGAAGGTCGCAGGTTCGAGACCTGCATGGGCCAATATGACATTTTGCTTTATTTTGCTTTTCACAGTCCAATAAAATTTGTTGGAATCAATAATCATGAAAAACACATGTAAATTCCTGATTTGTCCCCCATCCCCCATCAAAAATTTATCCATTCCTACACCGAAACTCTTGACAATTAGAACTTCGAGTGTCAGAGAGAGATGGTTTACAAGACTGTGTTTATGTTCCATATCCATTCCTACACCGAAACTCTTGACAATTAGAACTTCGAGTGTCAGAGAGAGATGGTTTACAAGACTGTGTTTATGTTCCAAGGCTAGTCACTTTCTCCTACTCGGGTTACACTGCAAAAGATTTTGTCTTGCCTAGCTTTCCAACATTAGTGGAAGCAGAAGTTTACTTTAACTTTCAAGAGAATGATGGTGCAGCAATAAGCAGGTTTCTCCAAGCCCTTGCACATGTAAAATGTCTTACAGTTTATGATAATACCCTTCAGGTATTCTTGCTTGCTTATAACTTTAGAGTAGTCAGCTTTTATGTTTCTTTCTAAATTTATGTTTAATCCGGCTCCTTGTAACTGATTAATTTGTTGTTATTTCCTTGTGATAAGTAGGCTATCTGCTCTGCACACCATCTGTGGCACAGTTAGCTGACATTTGAAAATGTCAAAAGGATTAAAATATATGACGACCTATGCTCTGATCAATGACTCCTTGCTTTGCTCAAACAGTCCCTAATCTGGAGTCGCTCATATTTGAGATAGCAAGTGTTCAGATCTAATGATTCTCCATAGTGTCATTGGATAAATAACGAAATATAGGTTTTGGGCTTACATTTGAAATCTTTCTGTTATTTTCAATTGTTAACTTGTTACTCCCTCCGTACCTATATTATATAGGCGGAATTTTCATTTTTTCCTGTACCACTATATAGGCGGAGTCCAAATTCCAAAACAATGTTTTACTTCTACTACCCCTATTTATTTGCTTGGGAATCATCATAATTGAGTGTATGTCTCTAGCATTGGAAATATAATTAAGGGTAAAACAAGAAAAAGCACAGAAATTTATAAAATCAAAAAAAAATCTGAATCTAAGAGATTTTGACTACTACGCCTATATATATGTACGGAGGGAGTATATGTTAACTTTTATGTCACTGACTCAGTAGTACTTATTTGTACCATGCAGATGTCACTGTGGTACAGTGGTAAAGTTATTGGGTGATGATACCAGCGACCTGAGTTCGAAACTCGTCAGCATCGGGGTGGGGGGATTTTTCACTTTCTTTTCCTAGCTATCTGGGCTTGTAGGTAGTAGACCTCTTTGAGGTTTAAACTTTAATATAACCTTTGGGCTTTAAACCCAAATTAACAAAAAAAATTGTTTGTACCATGAGTAAAAATGCCACATATTGGGCCAGATTGCCATTTGAACCACCATTTGGCCCTCCTTCAAGTCTGCCATTCCACTACACTGTTTTAAGGAATTAACAACTCAGATTAGCAACAGCACTAGTGTTGTTGCTAATTTCTGTTGTTGATTATTCGCAACGGCAATGGTCTGTTGCTAATTTCGCAACTGCTAACGTTCCATTGTGAATACAAACTGCTGAGTATTTACGCGTGCGGTTAGGCCGTGTACTGGTAACACCTTAGTTTGACATGTTGACTTGACTTGACGTGTGTGAGATACTTGTGTAAGATCCTTTAAAACCCTATATTAAGTATTAACTTACCCTCTCTCTATCTGGTCTTCTCCCTCTTTCAATCCGCCGTTGCTGCTTCTTCTTCTACTGCTTCTCTTCTTCATTAAAAAAAAAACGGAGATCCATCAACGAAATCCATCAAAAACATCACCTTTTCTCTATTCTCTTTATCAACACCTACTGAAAACGAAGATTCACCAACAAAATTCATCAACAACATCATTTCTTGAAGAATATTCGATGAGGATCATCAACAATAGTCAGATTACATATCTTCTCTTGTATGTTGTTGGTAAGGGAAACCCTAGTTTTGTTTATGTTTTAATTTTAATTGATGCTGGTGGTAATTTGAATTTTAGGGAGGATGTTTTTAACAAATTTTCTCTTCGT
>JAJJMB010008256.1:1837697-1920150 GCA_023531105.1 Papaver atlanticum | reverse complement strand
CTTGTTGTAAAGGGAAAAATGATTGTGAAGCTTCTTAAATATAAACAAACTGAGAAAGTTAGTTTGGTTATGAGACAATCTAACCCGTTCAAGAAAGTTCAATTATCATGTGATTACTCTTTATGTAAATGAGATTTTCAGATGGCATAGAAAAGATTTGATTTCATATTCTATACTATGTAAGCTCTATTTTTTATTTTATTTTGTGTCTATGTTGGTCCTTGCTTCTGTAACTGATTAGGTTAGTTCTATTTTACTGCTACTAAATGGTGTTGCTTTTTGCAGGTGTATATGATTTGTTACAGGTCGTGGCTTCATCAAGGTTGGGAAGAATTACGGAATTCACAGCAGTCGAATTTGGCAAAGTTGAAGTTACAAAACAAAGTCTTGTTAGTGTTTCCAGAAATAGACCCTGGCAGGAGGGCGGAAACGAGCTTAAGCAATGCTGGACAAGGCCAGACTTAGGTAAGTTCAACAATGATCTTGTAAAGTTTGATAGTTAGACATACCATGACTGTTTTCTATGCTTCTTATCTGAAGTTTGTTGGCTAAAAACATGCCATACCTGTTTTCTGTGCTTCTCATTTTGTTTCCTTTACATTATCTCTCATTTTGTTTGTAGCCTTCTTTTTAGTTCTTCCAATTTTAAAGTTTTTATGATAAGCTTTGGCGCGGGTTTTAAGTACAACAACTGTCATTGCGAGGTCTTTACAGATTTGGATGATGCAAATGCTTGGAAAGATTGTATTGAGCAGATTGATGTTGTTTTACAACAACTTTTTTTTTTGTTGCAGGATATGTGACACGGAAATGTGCGGGAAGGGTTCTGATCTTCTACAGTAGCTTGTTCAGATTGATGAGGCCTTTAGGCATTTCTGACGCAGGAAGGGTTTGTTGCCGACAAGCAAAATAGCACTCGGCCTCGGCCACTAATTGTAGTTAACAGATGGTACACCGATACACCATTAACTGTATATGAACATCTAATTTCTAGTTTGTATTTGAGCATGAGCTTGAATCTAATTCTTAACTGTATGAACTTGATTTTTGAGAATTTATATAAATTTTTGTGAATTGCTGAATCTTTGTTCCGTGGCTTAGGATGAAGCCGTGGCTTAGAATCAAAGTCGTGGCTTAGGATGAAGCTCTGGCTTAGAATCAAAGTCGTGGCTTCACTCCAAGCCATTTTTTCTGTTGCTAAAATTTTTTAGCAACAACATTCATCTGTTGCGAATAAACAATTTAGCAACGGCAGCCGCCGTTGTTGACCGAGATTCGCAACAGAGCTTATGCCGTTGCGAAAAATTGCAACATGGTGTTTTGCAACAGAGAACTAGCATTGCGACCCCAGTCAGCAACAGCCAGAATCCGTTGCTAATCCTTAAAAATGGTGTAGTTTTCAGCCAACTAACACAATATACAGGCTAACTGAATATGTCAGTCGGTCAATGGTCAAAGTCAACAACTGGTCAACAATCAAAGTCAACAGCCGGTCAACCATCGGTCCAACTGTCGAAGCCATGTTACCAGCCTGTTTCCATCCAAGTTTCCATCCGCGCTGCTGGTCTGTTTCCAGCCTGTTGCCAACCGCGTTGCCATCCAGATTTCAGCCATGTTGCCAATTGTGCTATCAGCCATCGTCCATCCATGTTGCTAGCCACCCGGTCTCCAGTCATGTTTCCTGTCAAGGATCGACAGTCGCAGTCAACATCAAAAGTCACCTTGTTGGTCAAAGTCAAGGTCGTTGGTCAAACCCACTAACCCATGTCAATTTGGCCCGTTTCTACTGATCCAGTACAAAAATCCTGGAAGAAGATTCTGAAAGTTTCTGGATGACTTGCTGACCAAGCTGCTGGAGGGAAGTTCTGGAATATTCCAGATGAAATTTCTCTCACAACCATTTGTGTTTTAAGTGATTAATTCTCACACTTTTATGTACTGTGTTCTCTTTTGTGTTGTTGTATGTCTTACTAAACGTCTGTCAGAACTTTATAACCTGTAAAATGAAGTTCTCGATTCGAATAAAGAAAAAAATAATGTTATTATATTACGAAACTATTTTCGGCCGTTTTTACTTTGTTCAAACAAAATGGCCCGTTAGCTCGGTTGGTTAGAGCGACGTGCTAATAACGCGAAGGTCGCAGGTTTGAGACCTTCATGGGCCAAAATGAAATATATTCTATTTTGCTTTACAACCCATCAAATCCAAGTAATGATGGTTTTATGGTTTTATCATTTTACTGAGATGCAAGGGCTTTTTGGCTTCACCTCACTGCAAGCAGAATGATGAAGGCACCAAGAATCATAGGTAGACTGGAAAGGCAATGAGAGATTTAGACTATCGACTAAATTTTATTCAATAGGGGAGTATGGTTTACAAAACCCTAGCTATGTACCTAGAGAAAACGTGTGGAAATTTCTTGGCACCTTACAATTCCAGCAGCTCCTCCGTAACACAACCATCTCCCGCTCCCTTTGTTCATGTTCCATCTCACTTTGTGCAGTGCTACAATCTTGGAAGGAAAAACATCAATTTCCATTTGTTTTTCTTCCTTCTGATTTTCTTCTCCTCCGTCTGAATTCTCTGCAGCTTCTTCGCTGATTGCTAAAGCTTGGTCCGCAGCGGATGTTTTCTTTTTGGAAGCTTTGGTTTTAGAAATTGATTTGCCCTTTTGAGAATCCACCAACAATTCACATGCGCAATTTGAGGTATATTCAGCTTCCCGTAACACTGTGTCACAGAGCGAGGAAAATATAGGCTTTAAGAAATATTTGACACGTCATAGATGCATAAAACACTGGATATGGGTGGTTGAAACTTAATAAGACACAAAGAAAAGTATCACACTCATGAAATGCCCTTCATGGAAATCGCAAACTTACCAAGTCTTGTATCATCTGATGTTGGCTGATCTTTCGCTTTCTTTGCATGATTGAAATCTGATGAAACACCACGAGTCGATCTTGGTGTGTCCCCCCACTCATTCAAAGACTTTTTCAGAGGGAAAGGAAGGCCAGGCAATGGAGTATTGACCGCTACTGCTGCGTCTTCATCTGTCAGTGACCCACAAAGAAAATGTGGAGCCTTGTTCCGAGAAGGATCTTTGTCTACCGCTTTTTCTGTGAGCTATTATATGAAAATGAACATGTGGGATTGGTAAGAGCAAGTTCAATAAAGCCTTGTTCATACAAGATAGAAAATAATTATAGCCTCAAAAATCGGATAACAATGCATGAACCAAAGGAGAAATCAGACCAACCTGAAAATGAACAACATAACCATCCGCACTGCAATATGCAACGATACCTGCAATTTGGCATATGCTGATCAGAGCGAAGCTTGGTGATTCAAGTTCAGAAATATATGAGAGTATTGATTCTACTAAAAACTAGAGAATGCATTTCAGTTTTCACGAAGGTCAAGAGTAATGGTAACTCTATCTGTATACAGTTCAATGATTAGGGTGGTGTAATAGCACAACCCAAATCTTCAGAATTTATCCCGGCTTTGGAATGTCGTATCTTAAAGCAGGTCAACAATAGAGTTCCACATTTTTTATAATATATAGCATTACAGTCATAGTAGGGGGAGCAAGGGAAGTATATACCTGTCAGTCTAGAGGCTTGCACACTCCAGACGGGAAATGATGAACAGAAAAAACTATGTAGTCCTTGTTGTTGTGTCCCTGCATAAGGCTTCCCAGTGACAGAAACATCGTTTGCAGACTTCAACAAGCTGAGAATCCTTAGTGTGCCATCATCGAAGGACATAATGACACACCTATAAATAATTATGGAAGGAAACTTCAGGACACTTTCCAAATAAACAAGGGATATCAAAGTGCAATAACTATCAGTAACTGAGAGAGTAACTGATGTCTCACATGTTACTTCATAAGAAAAATCAAAGATACCTCGGATCTGGGAGCCAATCCACACTATATATGGTTCTCCTCATCGGATTTAGGTCCCATAGAGGGCGATATGGATCACTGCAGGGAGATCAACAAAGATTTCAATTTCATAAATCTTGAAGGAAACTGTGGTGATGCTTTTAATCATTATTACAGCAAACTCAACGACCCCATATCCAACGAATCTTCCCCAAAAATTCATTGGCATGTAGAAGATGTATTCATTGTGATAAATGAATTGGGCATAATCCTCTGTTTAAGAATTAAATACGCATAAACTGCCACTTCAACCTTACCGTAAGTCCCAAAACCTTAGGCCGCCATGTCCAGCAGTAGCAATTACATTTACACTCTCTGCATCACTGGAAACAATAATTGTACTGTTAATAGCCTGATCAATCTCGTAAAGAAATACTATGATTTAAAAGATAAAAGTTAAGCTAATAAAAAGATGACAACAAAAGATAAAGATTAAACTTAGAGAACAAATAAGAAATCAGAACTCAAAAGTCTCAACATCATCTTACCTACCACAGGGAGCCCAAGCAAGGGATCTTATAGGGGCATTATCTGCACTGAAGCATAGCAAAGGTTTGGAATCTACACAGCGAAGAAGCATGCAACCGTTAAATAAAAGTGGTAAGCTGAAAAACAATGTTCTCAAAACAAGGCTACAATTATAAGACACTTAGCGGGAACCAGTTGATAAACAACTGAAGATAACTCATTTGACTATACCTTGAGGGGAACCAGTTGGGGAGAATTTCCACAAAGCAACCTAAAATATAAGAAGAAGAAAAAATCACGGTGAAAAATAGCTTCTCAAAACGAAATGCATATCGAACACAATTTTTACTTCAGAACTAAAATCAAAACTAAAAATACAACTGTGGTGTAGACATTACAGTTCCATCATGGCAGCCTGCCACAATTAAATCATGTGGGGATGCACGTGACCACTCCAAGGTTAGGGGAATGCTGCCAGATGAAATTTTAATTATATAGTTTAGTAAATAAACATACATATAAATCCTTCAAAATTTGGTCACACAAGTTATAGTAATTCCTCATCTTTACCCTAGAACACTGACATACCTTTGCCTGTCCCCAGTTTTCAACTCCAAGCATTTGAACACTGGCGCAAGTTTCATAAATCGAGGATCAGTACTGTCTTCTTGGTAAGAAGCATATAAAGCTTTGATCTTACTTGGAGAGGGAACCTCCCACCTGCAAACATGGAGATACGATCAAATCACTCATTCCTTAAAGTAGATTCCCACTTGTATGAGAACATGAAATAAAATATGACGATGAAGATAACTGAAGGGGACGAAATGATGCGCTTACACTTCCAAGGAACCATTTCCAAGCAATACAGCAAGATAGCCCATGCGATGCATATCTTCAGAAGACTCGAAATCAACATTTAAAGGCCGCCATTTCACATCCCATGCAACTTTACCATTGTGCGCAAGACATAACACAAGTCTAGGCAAAAGAACATCCTTTGGAAGCTGAAAATCAGGCTTGTTAGAATCTAGGCACCCATCAGTAACTTCTATCTGGTTTAATGCCGTTGAGTGTTGACCGCAATCTACAGATGCTGGCAAAACTGGAAGGGGTGATTCGTTTGCTTGTCCCTCTGTCAACTTAGCCGTTTCAGTAGACCTAATACCTTCAATAGAGATCTCATCCTTTCCCTTCTCTTTCCTTTTTCTCTTCTTCCTGAATGTATTAATGAGAAGGTCACAGTCTTCTTGTGCTTCTTTCTGTAACTCAATATCAGTTTCAGCGAATTTCAGTTCTGCTTCTCTGTCGTTATGCATTTTTGCCCCAACATTAGTGAGAATCCCTGGATGTTCATCTAATAATTCATCATCAGAAGTTAGAGCACTTTTATTTTCTCTGGCCAAATTATTTGAAGTTCTACTTTTGGTTCTTCTAGATCTTAATTTAATCCTTGTCGACGGTGGTGAAGTTCTGTCAGTCCCCTTGTCTGATGGAACAAGTGCCAGAGATAACATGCTACTACTGTCTAAGTTACCAATAGAATCCTCAGTAACTTTTTTCTTTCTTAGTTTCCTTTTTGTTTTATTCAAAGGTGAAGAGGTTATTTTTGTTTTATTCAAAGGTAAAGAGGTTATGTCCGTTCCCTTTTCAATCTGAACTGTAAGTGCCCCAGGAATCTGGTTATTGCGATCTAAATTCTTCACAGATTCCTTAGACACTGGTTTCTTATCCGTTCTCCATTTTGTCCGTTGATAGACCTTCAATGGTGGGGCTCTTTCCTCTGTTGGATTCTCTGTGTGATTAGCAAGAGCTTGAGTTATCTGACTATCGCCGTCTACACCAACAACAGATTCCTCCATAACCGCTTCCTTTTTCTGTCTTCCTCTTCTGTTTCTCAGAGGCGGTGAAGCTTGGTCAGTTTCCTCGTCCGTTTGAGAATCAAGAAACACCTCGTCACTGTCCTCTGAAAGAGTAAGGTCCTCAATGATCGGGGTCTTTCTTGGTCTTCCTTTTGCCTTCTTCAATGGCTTTGTAATTGTTGTCTTTCTTGGTCTACCTCTTGGCTTCTTTACAAGTGACGAAGATTCCTCGGTGACTATTTGCTTTCTTGGCCTTCCTTGTTTACCTTTTTTCTTGGTCAATGGAGGCAAATCTTCCTCTTTCCCACTAACATTCAAAACACACCATATCTGAATCACACCTCTACCCGTCAATGTAGCACCTATCTTGTGATAAGAAGATTCTGGTGGATGAGCAGATACGGCAAGATACTGAAACATAGCAGGATGATGGTGACAGGATTACTAAGAAAAGAAACAAAAAGATAACTTCACAACACGTAAAGATCGTGAAGTTAAAATGCATGAAGATAAATGACTTCCATGTATAGGAGGACTACCTCACACTTGATATCACAATCGGATTTTTGATGAACTCTAGGACACCAATCCAACGCCCAAACATGTCCTCCAACATATAACACAAAATCTTTCCTGAAACATAATTCGGTAAGAAGCATAACAAAAATATTGTCGAAAAAGAGCAAGTCTAATCATAAGAAGTTAAGGTATGTACAAAAAATAACTCCATTCTTTGAACATTAAGCATGAGGCAATAAATAACACGGACACAACAAATATACCTAGGTTTTGAAGAATTTGCATCAATAGGCACTTGCTCCATCTGCGTGAAATGATATCAACCAGAAAGTAAGGTTACGCAAGCACATCATATAGATGGAGAGAGGAGTTCAAATAAAAGTAACTATACATTAAAAATCTACTTCGAAATATAAACACAGCAAGGATGACAAAAATATGAAAGCACAAAGAAATTTTTCTACCATGTACCTTGGGAACAGATGCAGAAGAAAACTGAGGTAAGTTAACATCATTACTGACATATTTTCCTTGCTGGCTTTCAGTTTCGCGAACGAATTTAATTGTTCTTGGTACATAACGAAAATCCTTCCATTGCCTGTACACATGCAGTAAGTTTAACAGAATAATTGTATTTAATGACAAACAAACGTTGGTAGCATGTCCCCAAGTCCGAAGATAATAATTGCACTTGCACCATTTTTTATGCCAAAATTGGGAGTCAAAAGTTAAAAACAAAGAACAAAGAAATGAAAAGAATCGTAACCTTACAAAAGTGACTGAAGACTCTTCTGGGGCATTCACACACAAAGGTTTTTCCCCGCAGAGCTCAGATATTTTGTCCATTGCTCTGAAATGATTCTCAGTAGAATAATCGAATGGTGAAACCAGAACATCAGAATCTTCTTCATCAGCAGTAGAACTATCCATTTCCTTTTTCCTGCGAATTCAACCTTACAAATCTAAAGCCAATCGGTATAAGAAAAATGTTAATCATACCCCATTAGAGGAAACAGATGTGATAATAACATGTGTGAACTGCACAAGTTCAAATCAAGATATCATGTCTTCGTATAACAAAGCGATGGTGCAAAGTGATGTGAATAGCACGGTGCCACGGTGAAATAAATTACACCCAAGGTGAAATAAATTCAACCTTTCAAATCTAAGGCCAATCGGTATAAGAAAAATGTTAATCATACCCCCATTAGAGGAAACAGATGTGATAATAACATGTGTGAACTGCACAAGTTCAAATCAAGATATCATGTCTTCGTATAACAAAGCAAGCGATGGTGCAAAGTGATGTGAATAGCACTGTGCCACGGTGAAATAAATTACACCCATCTTTTCGACCATGAATAATAAAGATTTTAAGTTAACTAAACAAATTCAGTGGAAATGCGGAATTCTCGATCTTTAATGGAAACTGTTTCCGTCAACAGTATCTGGAAAAAGAATTTGGTTTTTCCTACATTTGAACTAACTCAAGAGACAATTCTCACATCAATTCCATAGAAGGACATCACAGAAGTTGAAGTAGCACATGATCTACAAAACTATAAATAATTATCCGATACGTGAATTAAAAAAAAAAAAAAAAAAAAATCTCGTCTTTGAAAATTCTGCATTAACCTAAATCAAATACTTAAGAAAAATCACTACATTCTTCTCTTTGGCATTTCTACAAACATGTAACGAGCAGATTTGAACTTTCAAAATCTCACAAAAAATTTTGCTAAAACCCAAAATTCACTAGTATTAAAGCATACTAACAACGATTAAAACGTATAAGAGTTTAGGCAATTAGTTACCTTAATTAGATCTTTGGAAGCACTTCTCTGGTTCTCTCCGACATAAACCCTAACTCACCTCAATTGAACTGGAAGTGATGTTCTTTCTTGCTCCTCTTCTTCTACTTTCTCTCTCTTTTAAACTCAGGGAATATGGGCTACGGATTTACTACCTAAATCAAGCCCGGTGGTTTCTTATCTAGAGCGAGAAAATATGGATGGGCTTCTCAACCTGGTCTTGTGATGTTTCGTTCAAATCTTTTCCCTGTGAGCTGGATTGATAATGAAAAAAAGCAGATGTTTTTCTGTTTCTCAAGAAGTAGAGGGTGTGTTTTAGTAGTCAGAAGCAAAAATAAATTGCTTCACGAAAACAAAAGTTTTCTTTTTTATTTCTTAAAGTTATTTCAATCTTTGATTCTCAAACTAATTTTTGATTTTTCGATTTACTTCTGTTGTAAGATAACTTCTTATGTGGTATTCAAATGCCTTTCTAAACTTTTATATTTGAAGTTTAATCTATTCAACTTTAGAATAAACTCTAGAATCTAGATTTCAAATAAAAGCAAATAGTGAGTTTATGCTTGATCTAGCAGTGTCATGCAGAGAGTTGTTACATTATTTGCATGCAACTGTAAATATTACAGTATCCACTTATCCAGAAGAAAGCCCCTAAAACAAGATTATATGGCCACACACGAAATACGGAAATACATTACAGCTTCGGGATATAAATCTAACCCGAACTTCCGGTCACTTGCACATAAACCTATACCATCCACCAATTTTCTACGGACATTACCGTGTCCCCAAAAAATACAGTTTTTTTTTATGGAAAGCAAT
Source organism: Papaver atlanticum (assembly GCA_023531105.1). NCBI lineage: Eukaryota > Viridiplantae > Streptophyta > Magnoliopsida > Ranunculales > Papaveraceae > Papaver > Papaver atlanticum. The sequence goes on along the minus strand of JAJJMB010008256.1, from coordinate 1,910,715 downwards.
TAATGAAGGCATACCGACCTTCACTATTCTAAACTTCATCTGTTAAAGCATTTCTCGGCTGAACCTGCCTAGCGTTGGTATGTAAAGTTTGGTTATCAAATTTAGGTCCAAAACTCGGAGCCGCTTGAGTCGATTACGAAAGTCAACTTCGTTAGCTTAGACTAGAAACATAGAAATGTTGAGACATGCTATGGCTACTCATGAAGACCTGAAGACGATTCGAAGAAAGTAAAGACGTCATCTTTCAGTTTGAGATTAGTAACTACAGACTTGACTTGTTTTATTTTCTATTTTTGTTCTTTTAAGAATTTATTCATTGAACTTCCGGATGAATCCAAAGCTTGGTAATTATGTTTGGAAATCAATTTCAGGAACAGAGTTTAAAGAAATAGACTTACAAAACTTGTTTCCTAGTTGAAAAGTGGGTTCAATACCGATCTCACGTTAGATCCTATTTATAGGATTGATCCGTAGATAGGACCATCTCCAGGACTCATCCCTTGTGGCAAGGATTGATCTCACAACCTATCCCAAGTCAGGACCGATCCTAACTATGTCTGATGGATATTTATATTTTTGATTGGTCTTCAGTCTTTGGGTTTCTTTAGATATCGTGATGTACCAAAGTTAGACGTGAAATTTTCATAAGTGTCATCATAGTGATTGAGCATGTGTTAAACCTTAATATCTAATTGTTCAGGTATATTCCTTTAATCTCAAGGAAAAATCATGGAAAGCAATTTGTCAATACCTATTTTGGTATCGAATTATATGATTACTAAATTCCATAGCTGTGTTTGCATATCTCTAATTGCTATATTAGTCAAGTACATGGATATGTGCTGCTAATCTTAGTTGTCATATAAAGAAATCGGTTTATGAGTTGGAAAAAAGTTGTATTCGCTAATTTTGGGAATTTAATATATATTCCAAATCTTTAGTATTTTAGAAATTGCTAGATCTTGTATCGAAAGAAGACTCTCCATTTATAGAGTTCATGGTTCATCATAACTCTATAAATGGAGAGTCTTGTATCTCCATTTATCGAAACAAGACTCTCCATTTATCGAAACAAGACTCCATCATAACTCTATAAATGGAGAGTCTTGTATCTCTAAAAACTCATCCCTTGAACACACACCTATGTTGATTTTGTTGGAAAGCTAACTTGTTAAAGAGATGTGGTGAAACATCTTGCATTTTTTTACGTTTTAAGTCTTCCTTGGGATCAATAAGCCTCTAGAGTACCGTTGGTGGAAGCTAGATTAGTTATTTTTTTTTGGGTATTTAATTACTTGTTATCAAACAAACGGTGTAGTTATCTTCAGTAGATCAAACTTATTTATTCTATAATCCTTCTCTTCTAATGATATAAGACCACTCAAGTTTGTTTGAGGATTTGACTATCGCAAATCTGAGTAACTCTAAATATGTGGGATGGAATATTATTGATCACTCAACGTTAACATAATTTGTTTTGTATGTTTGATCAATAACGGAATCAAGTTGTTTGCAGCGATTATTTTGGAGATTATAATTGAAGATTGAAGATTTTGAGAGTTTTTTTTTTATTCTGATCTTTGTATGACTTCTTGTATACTTGATTCTGTGAGATCCACAAGTAGTTTATCTTGATAAACTTAAGACTTGTGGAAGATAGTACAAACTGTTTAGTTGCATTAATTTTGTAGGATAGATCTTATTCATCAAGATTGATTATTTTGATAAGCATTCTCTTGGTTTGGTCTTTAGAACAAATAAGTTTATTAATATAAACGTGTTAGAGAATAGCTCGGTTAAACCCACCAACTGTTGGTATGTCAATCTTGGTTATCATATTTTAGTATCAAAACTCATCTAAAGTCGCTTGATTAACTACTAGAGTCAACTTCATTTAGGTTAGAGTAGAAAGTCTAGGAATGTTGAGACTTACAAGTATTACTCTAAAGACCTGAAGAATGTGAAGAAGTAATGACTACAACGAGGACATCATCCTTCCACTTGAGGTTAATAATACTGACTTGACTTGTTTCCATTCCTCACGTATCTGTTAAGTCCCTTTATATTGAAAACATAACATGCAAAGATATTTTTATAACACTCTAATGATTAGACTTGTCATATCATTATGATCAAAGTGTCAAGGAATCATATTGAATTACGAAATATAACGCTTATCTTTTGAACTTCGTAAATACGACATCAACATAATCTATGTATATAGTTATTTGATTATGTATGAGATATAAGTGTCATTTCATCCTAGAAAACTATGTATTATTACATTGGTTTAAGGAAGTATATGTATGAACGTGTTTCATTATCGAAAGGGAAATCATAAGTGTGTTGGTCCGATTTTTCATTGAATAATATTTGGATGACCGATGCAAGATGACAAGGTAGAACATATCTTAACTTATGGTTAGAATCAAGGTATAACCAGTCATAGCCTATATTGTGTGACATGGTAACCGGTCCTAACTAGGTTTGGGAATCATGGTATAAACCGGTCATAAACTATATCCAGTGACATGGTATAACCGGTCCTAACTAGTTTTGGGAAGCATGGTATAACCGGTCATAACCTATATTGTGAAGCACGGTATAACCGATTATAAATTAGTTTGGGAGTCATGGTATAACTGGTGCCAAGAGAAAAACCGAGTTTCTAATTAACATTCACATATTTCTTTATGTTGTGTGTGAATTTGGAATTAGGGTTTGCTAAGATAGGAAACTTCTAGATGTCGACATTATTTGAACATGTGCATAACTCTTATCATTAATTGTTCAAAAATATTCCTTGATGTAAAAGTGAAAATACGAGGGTACCCAAATACACCACAATCTTTTGTTTATCAACCTATAAGTCCTCTTCTGAATGTGATCGTCTATGTACAGAGTCGAGATAATACAACAATTCGGTTCACACTTACTGTGATCGTCTATGGATACGAGATCGACACAATACAACAACAAGATCACTTGTGTGATTGACTATGGATACAAGATCTAGACGATACGACAACAAAGTGTGTACTTGATAATAGGTTCAGAAATAACCGAAACTCTATAGGATCAATATCAAGTATTACGGACTTAATGTACTTGTGTATTTTACTTAATTATAATGCGGAAAACAAAGTAAAAGACACGGCAAGATTTTTTTAACAATGAAACCGCAAATGCCGAAAAACTCCGGGACCTAGTCCAGTTTTGAATACTCTCGGAACTAAGCCGTTATACAAAATAAAATATCAACTTCGTATAGTTGAGACCAAGCAGACTACCTCTAGATACTTAGTTCCCTCAGTATCCCTGCGCCTTCGACTTCTAGAGTCACACACGTGAATATCAAGTCCTTTGGATAGTATTCCAAACAACAAAGGAAGAATCTGTTTGGTAACCACTTTAATCAATCTTGCTAGAAGATAAGATGAGTTGTTGACAAAGGATCTTATGTTTAATCTAATAAACTCATTTGTATGGTTAGATCAATCTATCCAATGACTACCGAAATAATCAAGTTTAGATTTCCACTCAATCGATATAGATCTCAAAGAGAAACTACAAAGAGTTGCTGATCCAACGCAACTAATCAATCAAGGCTATCAAAGATAAACCGATTCTAGTTGGATCCAACCCGATCAAAGTTTTTGCACTAAATCCACAAGATATGAAAACTAATAAGAATTCTTCTTCGTCTTCAATTGTTCTATTGCCTTCAAATACCTGCACAACAAAACTTGAATCTTCTTGTGATCAACCACACATAGAATGGAGTCTGTTAACAATGTATTATCACAAGATGTCTTTAGATCTAACAACAGTTCTAAAGATCCCGTCGATACTTTGATCTAGTTTGAGTGAGCCTTATATCAGAAGAGAAGGTTCTAAAGAATAAACAAACTAGGTGCAACCAAAGTTTCAACAACCGTTAGTCTATCAAATCAATAATCGAAAACTACAATAACAATGTAATTATCTAGTTTCCCACCAACGGTACTCGTAGAGCTTTTTGATCCCACATAAGTCTTTAAACTAACGGTCGTAAGAGATTTCACCTAATTAGGATACTTTCCTGTCCGAATAGAGGGCTCCACTAGAAACAACAAGAAATGAAGTTTTCCTGCCTTTTAGGATGGTTTGCTAGAAATGTAAACTTAGGTATTTAGACCAAGGTTGTATGGACACCAAGGAGTTTCAAAAACCGAAATTATTCTTAAGATATGCAATGAATGCCCAAATTCGGTTTCCTAATTCCAATAAATGTTGTCTAGTATTTTCCGAAATCTCTCGTAGAAAATCTCCAATTAGTAAATGCACATTACTAATTTTTATTATCTAGAGCTATCCATTAATTGCTGGTAATTAAAGCATATAAAACCAAAAACATTAATTAAAAGATTCTCGGTTTATTTCGGTACAGGATCACCTTGAATACCAAGGAATATCTTTGAACAATAAATGATAAGAGTTAATGCTCATGTTCAAAGTATGTTGACATCTTTACACAGCAAATCCTAATTCTGAAACTACACAAGTTCATGAAGAAAATATGTAATTCATGGAAAAACATATTTGCATCTTGGAATCGGTTCTACCACACTTCCAAACAAGTTTAGAATTGGTTCTACTAGACTTCCAAGACTACTATGTAATCGGTCATGCCAAGTCACAATGGTTAGTTGTGATCGGTCCTACCAAGTCACATACATGGGTTCGGATCGGTTCTACCTAAACATGGTACCTACTTGTGATTGGTCACACAAGTCACTAGGATTGGTCATACCAATTACAAGGATCGGTTACGGGCACACCAATTACAAGGATCGATCATACCATCTCATGGTGATTACTTAGGATCAGTTACACCAATTACCAGGACCGATTATACCAAATCATAAGTCTAGGTATTATGATCGTTATACCAAGATACATAACCTGAGTTAAGATCGGTTCTACCAACTCACACATATTGGTCATCCAAAGAATATGCAATGAATAGCCGGACCAATAAACCTATTGATTTCCCTTTCGATTCATGAAAAAAGTTCATGAACGTACTTCCTTTAAACAAACAAGTAGAGTGCACGTGCGTTGCACGTCGGCAAACAATAGTCTTTGCGTTTTCATGTTCCAAAATATATGATACACTGCAATTAAAGAAAGTTGTTCTCTTTATTTATCAGGTAACACAACACTGCCTGTACTGCACCTAAATTTTATTTTCCACCTCCACTCTTGCATGAATAGAGTGTTTTTGCATCCTTTGATCTGTACTCACCATCGACGAAACAGTGAATAAAATTATAAAAGAAAAAGATACGATCAAGTAGCATGATACGGTCATTGAGTGTTATGAGGAATATCTAGTAATCTGTCTTGTTATTTGACAGCCAGTGTCAGGTGATGGGTCTGTTGGTTCACGCAGCTACAATCTATTTGCGAGTCATGTGCCTATGAAACGCGGAAGATTGCATATCTCTACTTCATAAGAACATCAGTCTTAGTGTTTCCGTAGGTGCTAAATTTAACTTTAACAAATGAGACTTGTAAAGAGACTGAATGAGACCATAATAGAAATGTTCAAATTAACAAACAGGTTTGCAGTGTCTATTGGCATTACTGATTAAAGCGCATCCACCCTCCAACTCTGGAAGGGTCATGAAAACTACTGATGGACTTCATGTTGTGAAATTTGTGAGGTTTATGAATAAAATGTCGATCACTTCAAGCTATATGTTCACCCATACATTGATAAATAATCAGTTGCATAGTGCTCTCCATGTAAATGGTAAGGGACATAATCTTGTAATGTCAAGTGCTAGTCTTATGTCCTGTATCCAATTAAACATTTTCAAAAAGTTACCTCCTCATTGATTTTGTCATCTCTCGAGCTATGACACATATCCTATAAATTTCAGATAGTGTCATCAATGTTGATTTTCTTTTTGGGATACAACATATAGATAAAGCTATAAGTTCTTTTCTAAGCTAACGTACAAAACATAACTATGAAAGCTGTAATTTTATTAGCTACATAACTACATGACTCGATAGAATCTCTTCATGGATTTTTTTCAACTCTCTGAGCTATGATGCAATTTCTAAAACCTGATTTTACTAAAACTGTATACGTTTATAAAAACCCTAATTTTTAACAGCGTCTAAACATCTAACACCATGTTTGTATACTCCTGACTCATCTGAGTCGTCTGGATCTGAGTGAAATCACCTGACTCATCTGGATCTGACTCGATATGTTTGTTTTGAGTCAGACCCGACTCATCTGACTCAAAAAACGTGAGTCAGTGGTTTGGTCCCGTGAGTCAGTGGTATTTTGTTACCTGACTCAAATGGGTCCGAGTCAGGGGTTATGTATGAGTCAGAGGTCGAGTCAGATCTGACTTAAAATGCAAAACAAATGGTCTGACTGCTGACTCGGCACGAGTCAGGAGTTGACTCAGATCCAGACGCCGAGTCAGCTGCAAACAAACAAGTTCTAAGTTTTAAGAATTTCAACCATTTGATTATGCTATATTTTTTGTTTATTTTGTATACTGTTCTTATTGACCTACTTTATAAACTGCATAAAGATCCAACCATGGAAAATACTCCAAAGTACGTGATATTTCCAGATGTGTTCACAGAAACGTGAAATTGAATAGTCATACGGCTTCATGAATATATTTTTATCTAGCCGTTGGATTACCTTGAAATTCTATTATGTTTGGAAAAATATTTTGATGAATTTTCTGTAAATTTTTTATCATCATCGGACATGGTTACAATTGTTTTCCAATCACCACAATTGGATAATGAAATTTCCAATTTTAAGGTTAACAATATATTTGGCCTATATGCTAATAGTTTCAAGTTTATTATCAATGGGCATGAGCACTTCATATATAATGGAACATATATGTGTACTTTTGTTAACCATGACATAGTCAACCCAATGGACCGTGCATTGACCAATCCATTGACCGGGTTCTGATTAAATCAACTCGATTAAATTGACCTTTTGGACTCAGAAGTACTTGAGCGCCATTAAAGAGCCTCTGATACATAAGTCAATTGTGTCTACAAGGTATTTACTTCTATCATGAAAACCTTCAACCAATGACGATACATTGTTCAAAAGATGAAGGCATAACTTCTACGTTTTAAGGCGACATATTGATTTCAGACGATGGAATGCTCTGAAGGAAGTTTTTGAAACATTCATGAAATTTTTCCCCCGAAAATTTGAATGTTCATTGGAATTTAAAACACTTGTAATGAGAGTTGGACGCTTGGTATAACATTTACCGAGCATGGTACAAATGATGGAATGCAGGTATCATATAGTAGCAGCCAACTACAATATATATAGAGAGTTTAAATGACAACAAACTCACTATATGTTAAAAGAAGGTCATACCCCCGCTTATCAACTTCAGTGGCAATAACAAACTTGCCCAACTAATACACTTACATTTTGATAAGTTTTTATTAATTATCTTTATTCAACTGAATTTTGTATGATTTGATCCTGGACTATTGATTGTATGGTAGTTTAGTAAACATTTTTTTTAAGTTAAAATAAAGAACTTTTTTATGTGAAGAACTAAATTCATAGTTTGTACTTATAAAATGAAAAGTATATCATTTCCATGAGACTGAAATACTCTAAAGCACTTGAGATATACTCATAAGTACTTGAGTTAAAAGGATCATTCGTACATTATGATGAAAAGTATATCATCCTCATGAACTGTAACACTCTAAAGTAAATGAGATAAATTTTCTTTTGTTACGTAATAAGGCCATGCCACTTATTACACGAAGCTCTTAAGGAAATATATTAAACTGCTTGTTGAATTGTTTCCTTATGTAATACCATGTGATTATTGGATCATTACAGATAATAGCCGAGCGGAGAAATGCTCAATCTTTGTTGCCTAATAAGTATAAAGATTAAAAGTTACATGAGCTCTGTAAGAACCAAGAGCTAGTCACACTTTGTTAAGTTTGTACGAAGTCTGTACAAACGGTTATTGAACGAAAACTAACCATGAGAATGGGAATGCATCTACAAATTACCTCCAATGAATGTGAAAGGAATCACAATTTAGAGAAAATAATGAGTCAATTAGTGTAGTGAAATGTAAATCACTAATATTTGGATAATTGACAATGTAATGTTGGGAATTGACTCACTCAGGTTTTGACATAACCATAAAGACACTTTGGTTGTGATATGATGTTCTGTTTTGAAAGAACTCAAATGGACATCCTTTTATTTTGAGTTAACAATAAAATGCGAATCACAAAGATTGAAAGAATGCAAAGTGACGGCATCTCTCACAATCAACTCTTTTTAAAGTACCAGAAACACCACCTCCCCTCCCATTATGCTTTTAAAGTAATAAAGCATGTAACTTATTTTACAAAGTAATTCTTTAGTAAAAAGGATTGAGACCATCCTAAGATGCAAATGGTAAACAACCCATTATTTCAAAAGAAACAAGGTTATATTTGTGGGCATATCCATACAGAATGTGGTCCATTCAAGTGATTTATGGCTCTGGTGGATAATTCAAAGTGTTGAATTAATTATTGTTCACAAGGAATTATGTGTTTTTGAAACAATTCTAACACATATTATACAATTTAAGGTATCACCAACCTTTTTATTGCTAAATATTTTACATCAAAAGGACTTGATGGATATTGCATGTTTAATAGGATCATTGTAGAGCATCATATACCCCATGGTCTCGCAGAGGCTACCATCAAAGGTTATATGGTGTCTAAGGATAGGTTATGTGTAACAACCTTCCTATAAATGCTCGGGGGATATGCAATATTACACGCATATTCACTTATTCGTTTTAGAACCCACAATTAGTCAACCGTTTCTGTGTATCAGTTGGTAACTGGATATAAGCCTGACATTTTTATTCTATGCGCATTTTTGGTTGTGCTATATATGTGCCACTACGATTCCACATCGTTCTGTAGTTGGTCATCAAAACGATTAAGTAATTATGTTGGATATGAATTCCCAATAATTATCCACATTTTGAAACCTTTGGCATGCGATCTCTTAACCGCTATATTTACGGATCGTCACTTTGATGAGACAGTCTTCCCATTGCTAGGGGGAGATACGAAAAAGGATTTTCTAAGGGAACAATAGGAATTGTCATGGTGTGTTCCCACTTTGTCTCATATTGATTCTTGTACTCCACAAATGTAAATGTGAAGTGAAAAGAATAATCAATTTTCAGAAAGTTCATTGATATCGATAACGTGACAAGATCATACATACCAGCTGCAAATGTGCCTGCAAGGTTAGAAATGCTCAGTATGGGGTACACCATAGACTAAGGTGTTGCAACTACACTTAGTGGAAATGTAGTTGATGCCGTGGCTCCATAAAGGAAGATGGAGAGACCACCAGGTTCGATCAATGCTCACCTAGAAAGGAATTAGGTGAACAAGGCACAACCTAATATATCATTAATTAAATTATCTCATTATATTGTCTCTGATTATGTCCATGAATCAAACTGGAGGACGCTCCAAAGTTTAATGATTCCAGAGAACAATGAAATCCTAATGGATTATGAGAACACATACGAGTCAATGGAAAGATCATGCGAACATATTAATGATTATTATTTTCATATATAGTTGCTCAAGGAAATTGAAAACGATGAGATCGAACCATGCTTCTTATTGTTTAAATATCAACAAAGAGCATATTTGGCCTACACAATCCAGGTAAAATTTGATTCTTTGACAAATATATAGGTATTTGGTGTGGTAGTGCTAACCAACCAAGTGTAAATCCTGTGGACATACATGATTATTTGTCACAAAGCGCAGTGAGAATAATGAAGTCGTAAAGTATAAAGACTCTCCTTGTGGCGCGAGGTTTATCACAATGCACTGGAATTATTCTCTTGTAAGGAACGTTATAGCGTTCCGCTACTTAGTTATCTTGGTAATTTCAAAAGGACTTGAAATGCAGAATATGTATGTGGTTGCTACGTATCTATGAAAAAAAATCAAGAGATAGCAGATATTTACAAAAGTACTTGATAGCCTTTTGTTGCCAAAATCAAATGACTCTAAACCAAAGAGTGCGTTCACAGTTAGATAGAACACCCACTTATAGATTGAAGCAATCAGGAGGATGTGGTATACCCGTCTAACTGGCTATTTGATTTATAAGGGATAGACAAGTAGGTTATTTTTCCTTGCATATTCATAAGAAAGTTCCTGATTTGGAATTGTAGCTATTTATGTCGATGGTACAGACATGATGGGTACTCTTGATGTAATAAGGGACCTTAAAAGCTATTTTAAATCCGAATTTGAGATGAAAAATCTGGGGAAAGCTCGACTGAATACTGAGCTTGTGGTATATTATTCCACCAGTTTGCATATGTATAAAGTTGTCAGGAAATTTAACAAAGACATGCATCCTGATAGCACTCCCATGATTAGTCGAGGTTAAAATGTAAGTAAGTGACCATTTCGTCTAAAGGAAGATGACGAAGATGTGTTGCGAGATGAAATTCCCATATCTAAGTACAATAGACGCATTGTTGTACTTAGTATAATAATTTACTCGATCAAATTTTGCATCCTCAGGATACTTGTTAGCTAGATATATCTCAGCGCCAACGCAACGTCATTCGAATGGTACAGTGAATGTAATCATGTACTTAAAAGTAACCATTGACATAAATTTGTTTTATCCCTGCAAAGACATAAAAAGGAATGCTAATGAAAGTGCAATCCAAAAGTTGTTGATTATGAAGGATTAATAATCTCTTCTCCAACGAAAGTAATCAGGGGGAGATATGGTAGATTATTTTCTAAGTCATTACCAATATTCAGTTTCGAAAAGTGCATGACTAAAGGAACTGTCTGGAACAACTCTGAAAGTAATCAGGGGGAGATTCCGACATCAGGGGGAGGATCTAAGGATATGATATCGACATATTTTACTTCGAAATTGAAGTTGTGTTGTATTCTTTTTCCCTACGACCGAGAATAGTTTTTCCCAAAGGGTTTTTTTACTCGACAAGGTTTTTAGCGAGACAACACTAAAAGCATCAAGTGTGTTGAACGTTGAAGACATAAAGATCGCGTTGATATTACTGAAAATATCTGAATCAAAGAAATGAAACGCGATAGTCTGTTAAGCAACGTAACTTCCAGAATCAACAACAAGGTCTTATAAACATTCAAGTCACCAAAGTAAAGTGTGATAAACTCCTTTTGACTGCATTAAACTAATGAAAATTTTCTGACATCAGGGGGAGCATCTAATGGTGTGTTGAACTATTTTCCTTCACCGAGGTTGCTTTTTCCCACGGGGTTTTGTTACTCGGAAAGGTTTTGAATGAGACAACAACAAACACCGGAATGTAATTTCCCAGCTAAGGCTATTATTCCCACGAGGGTTTTCTGCTTTAGGAGTTGTGAAGCAACTAGTCAACTTCAACGGAGCAAAGCGATCATCTGCAACGGATCACCTTTACTTGCATCTGTCACGTTGTACTCTTTTCCCTTCGTCAAGGTTTTATCCCACTGGGTTTTTAACTTCAACGGAGCAAAGCGATCATCTGCAATAGATCACCTTTACTTGCATTTGTCACGTTGTACTATTTTCTCTTCGTCAAGGTTTTATCCCACTATGTTTTCCTTATCAAGGTTTTAATGAGGCAATGTATATGCATCCAACTATGTTCTAAGTTTACTTAATATTGTACTCTTGTTCTTTAGTTCAGGTTTTGTCCCTCTGGGTTAGCAAGTTTTAATGAGACAATTAACTTAGACTCGTCGATCTTTGAAGATCGTATTGCATGTGATACTACATGTAAAGTACGAGACAACATGTGAAGTACTATATGTGAAGAGTTGTACCAAGGTTTTATCCCACTGGGTTTCTCCTTGTCAAAGTTTTAATGAGGAAACTGATTTCGGCACAAGTCATCAAGGAGAGAACAAAATTTGAAGAACTACATTCAAAGCACTATATGTGAAGCACTATGTATAAATTTTTGTTACTGAACCGCACAAGGGGGAGTGTTACAGGGCCTATGGACCATGGATGTGCGGTCCATCTAGTTACCTAGAGTTTACCTTTACATATATATAAAGGATATTGTATCCATGTAACCCTATAATCCTGATCAATAGAAACCTATCTTTGTCTCTTTACTTTCTCCATATTTTCCACTGCCACACTATTTACATATGGAGCGTAAACGAATTACTAAATAACTCATTCTTCATAGCTTGATTCCAAGTTTCAATGGCACAATAACCTGCATATATTCAATCAATAAATTCCGTTGTTGACATTTGAATAACAAAAGCTTTTACTCCCCCTGAAGGCAAGCTAGGTAAATATTCAATCCGAACATCTATGTTATTCCCCTTTTGTAGTATGAAATACTACTCAGCAATATGATATGTTCCCCCCCCCCCTTAGTCAATGCTTTACTCTTTCGTTAGATATAACGTTTAAGCACAATTGTCCTTTCCTAGTGATTAAAAATCACTTGTTTACTCCATATATTTCTCCCCCTTTTTGTCACAAAATGACAAAGGTTCGAGCAAATAAAGGACAAACTGAAAGGATCTTACAAATCTATAAGACTTGTATGCAACTTATATAAGAGTTAAGCATGAAGGTTTCACATACCATTTTAGATAACCAATATTAAAACCGAAACTTCAAAAGTAATTTAGTTTCAATATGTTATCAAGGAAACAATTTCCCAAAGCAATTTTCCCTATATTCCAACAAATCAACTAAGATACTTAATTCTCTTGTTGAACCGATTGCGTATGTAGAATCGCTTATTTCGATAAGACCAAAATAAATATCAGAATTAACTTTATTTTTCTCATCAGGCTCTAATTACTCAGACAATAACTTAGACCTTTCCCTTTAGACAAGATAAACACTAGGTTAGTTAACTAGTTTTTCTTGTCAAGGAATTCGATTAGACTTGAATAACCGAATCCTCCAATTGATAAGTCTAACTAGGATCAGAATTAACTTAGTTTGTCTTATCCGGAATCAATTGGACTAAACAAATGACCCCGTATTTTTGTTAAGCCAAAAAAAAAAGATACAAACCAAAAATAAATTGACTTGCTGATGTGATTTTGAAGTTGTAGTAAAAATGATTCGAACTCTAAGACTTGTGAAGATTCGAGTTTTTAAATTTAATAAAAATTATATACAAAAATATTAACAAAGTGGGCGAGAGGTACTAGGGCTTAGGATTCCACCAAATTCATTTCTTAAGGTTCAAATAATAATTCTTTTAACAATTATAACTCAATAAAAATATATAATAAAGTGACTCTTATTTTTGCCAAGATAGATTCTCAAAATATTAGATGTAAATGTTAAGCATGGGACATCAAATCACCTAAGCTAAGCATGACCCATCTAATCAAATGACAACTAATTAATTCAAATCATAATTTCAATTAAAATTAGTGCAAAAGTCATGAAAAGAATTAAATATAATTACCCAAGTGTGAAATAAGGCTTCCTCCATCGCCCCAGTGTTGGGGTTTAGCTCATCATAGTAAACGTGCTCTCAAAATATTTATTTAGGCTCAAAATGGTTTATAAAGATGAAATAAACAGAAAATGGTGTAAAACAGGATTTTGCGACGCACAAAAATCATCAGAAAATGAACGATAAAAGATAAGTGATGTAAACACTTTTCCACAGTCGTTGGAAAGGAGTTGGGAACTGTCGCAATTAAGCGATAGTTTGCAACGACTTTCCTTTACAGGCTTTTGTTCTTCGTGTTCTTGAGTTGCAGCAGCAGAAAACTTTTCCTGCAACTCGTGATTTCTTCGCTCCGTAGCCTCAAAAACTTCCCCAAACTCTCGACCCCCTTCTATATGACCTGGGTAATCTATTTATACCCGAAAGATGCATCGAATCTCCTCCATAACTTCCAAAAATCTTCTCTTTATTATTTTTATTCTCACGGCAATAATTTCCTGTTTTAGCTTCTCCACGCGTTTGCAGCTGGATTAATCTCCAAATATAACTTATTTACGCTCCAAACTGTTTCTCTAGTCATCATACACATTCAGAACACGTTCAAATTATCCAAAACTCATGCAATCCCGTGAAATATTTCTCTCATGCACGTGCTGCCCTGTTTTGCTCCATGACACGATTCAGTCAATTCTGATCCAAACGAACACCCATACCAGCTTTCTATAGTCATATCACGTCTACCCACTAAGTTTCAGGGATTGAATCTCACTAAATCACGTCCAAACATCCGATCGAAATTCTGCCAGAGAAGAAATGGTTTTCCCGCCAAAATTTATTTTTTGAATTTGAGAAGAAGATGTCCTACCCCTAATCCTGCACGGGTTTGAATTTGAGAAGAAGATGTCCTCCCCCTAATCCTGCACGGGTGTCCCTTTAGCACTTGTCTTATGGGGTGCAAATCACCACTTTTCGAGCCAATTTTGCCGCAAGAGCTTATTCCCTAGAAAAGACTTAAAACAACTTTATTAGAAATAAAATGAGTCCTAGATAATGTAGTTATGGGTGAAAATGCGTCACACTTACGTGCTTATCACTTGCAAAATCATTTTCCTTAACCGGAAGCAATTGAACAAATATAAACGTTACAACACCGCAATTGCACCGAATTACGTTAAGCAAAAACACTTGGTACCCAACAATAAAGAATATAACAAACCATAAGCCAAATAAATTGACACAGTTTTTCTTAACCGGAAACAATTGAATCATATAAACAATCCATACACAATAATGGAACATATAAATTTTACCGACATTTTGTTAAGAAAAAGAAAAATATGTGCAATATAAACAGGCTTTTCTTAAACAGGAAAAACGATTAACTAACAAATAAAATCGTTACCTCAATTAAGCTCAATTTCAAATAAGATAGAACTCTCCCCTTTTATGTTGTCATCCTCTCGCAAGAACAAAAGAACAACAACAAAAGCAACCTTTACCAGAGAAATGTTGAATCAAGATTTAACTAATGCGTGCTAATAGCAAAAGTAGAGAACCTGAAACACATATGGTATGCTAAACACAACTTATGTAAACATAAATTGATTCAACATATTATGACTTTTCACATATGAGTTTCAATCGGAACACCTTATGGTCCTTTGATAAAGCCTACCAACATGGGCTATAACGTAATCCCGCTAAATCAAAAAGCCACAAAAATCATAAGGGTTACATCATATGAGATCGAATATTAAGGTTAATAAAAACCGAAATCAGACATCTAATATAGACAAAGCAAATCACAAAGCAAAAATATAGACATTCATTCACATGCTATGCATCACATGAAACAAAAATTATAAAATAATAATTTTATTCATAAATAAATATTGATAGTTTTATTCAAAATAGACCTTACACAAAAATATCGAAATAACTCAATATATTGATTTCTATTTTCTCTTCAATCGTGTGTTGTGTGGACGTCACTTTCGAATTATGGATTCAAATTCTTTCGAGCACTTTCCTTTCCAGTTGAAGGTTTTTTCAACTCGAACAGTTGTGATTGAAGATCAGCAAGTACTTCTTTTGACCTTGATCATTAGTTCATGATGTCTAATACAACTTATAACAGTGAGAATCTGTTTTCTTTGAGAATCTTGTAGATTACCAGGTTGTAGAGCATCTTGAGTTTCAGTCATGACCGATGCACATAGTGCCAAATCATCTAGAGATGAAACTGTTTTCACCGATTTCTCCATTGTTGTCAAGATAGTCTTCTTTCGGACAAGTAGGATATATAACATGAGATAGTAGAAAATCAAGGAGTGATATATTTTGGTTTATGGAAACCGAATATATTTTTATCCCAAAAACTGTAAAAGATAACGATCATGAGTTTATTGTTACCTACAAAAAGAACAGACTTACAAATTCTGCCCAAGTTTATGCCTCCTCACATATAAGATTTTGGGCAACATCATGAGGATGCATTTTCAACACAATCAGTGTGTGTTGGGGTGAGGGATAATCTCACCAAAGACAACAAAAACATCCTTAGGATGATTTATGAACACAATAGATTGTGCTCTTTTATGTTCTTTCTTTCTCTTGTAATTACAAGAGTCTGCAACTTCTTTTCCAGATCTAATAAAATCATCAGCCTTCAAAAAATTTATGCCCTTACAAAGTTCCTTGATGAATTTATTATTTTTTTGGAGATTCCAACATAAGTTTACATAGTGGCTATCTCTTCCACATAAAGAACTCAACATATTATCAGAAGATTTTGAAAACAGATCACTAGTTCGAAACGAATTACCTTTTCCTTTGTTTTCTTCTGATAATGCTGGTTGATTAGGGACAACTTTGTCAACCAGTTTTTCTTGCTCAGTCTTTTCCACTTGAGTTTTATCTGACAAGGATTTTCTAAGGTTATCAAGTTCCCTATTTAACTTTAGATTTTCCTTAGTTTCCAACTCAAGTTTTTCTAAACAATCCTTTAGGAGTTGATTAGACTCACTAGACAGATAACTGTTAGTTTCGGAAACAAGTGCATTGCAATTTGATAGTCCTTCATAGGGATTCCTTGCATATTGGTCATCCAAAGAATATGCAATGAATAGCCGGACCAATAAACCTATTGATTTCCATTTCGATTCATGAAACAAGTTCATGAACGTACTTCCTTTAAACAAATGTAAAACATTGTTTCCTATGATGAAATCTTCACCATTAACCCATACATATAATCATAAAACTATATACAAGATTATGTCGATGTCATATCTATGAAGTTCAAACGATAAGCGTTATACTTCGTAATATAATTCCTTTATACTATGACCATACTATTATGATCATGTCTATCTACTACAGTATTATTTATATATAAGCTTCGAATATTATGTTTTCAATAAAGCACGACTTGAAAGATAATGAAACAAGTTCAAGTCATTATTACTAACCTCAAGTGGAAGGAAGATGTCGTCGTTGTAGTCGTTACTTCTTCACATTCTTCAGGTCTTCGGAGTAATACTTGTATGTCTCAACATTCCTAGACTTTCTAGTCTAACCTAAACAAAGTTGACTCTAGTATTTAATCAAACGACTCTAGATGAGTTTTGGTACTAAAATATGACAACCAAACTTGCAATACCAATGCTTGGTGAGTTCAACCGAGCTATGCTCTAACACTAACAATATAAATTTTCTAAGAGAGATTTCGGAAATATTGTTTGACATTTATTGGAAATAAGAAAACCGAAATTAGGTACTTTATTGCATATCTTGAGAATATTTTCCGTTTTGGAATTTCCTAGTTGTCCAAACAACCATGGTCTATAAATACTTGAGTTTGAATTTCTTGCAAACTATCCTAAGAGCCAGGAAAACTTCATTCGTGTTGTTTCTGGTGGATCCGTCCATTCGTAAGGAAAGTACCCTAATTAGGCGAAATCTCTTATGACAGCTCGTTTAAAGATTTTTGTGGGATCAAAAAGCTTTATGAGTACCGTTGCTAGGAAACTAGATAATTGCATTGTTATTTTAGTTTTTGATTATTAATCTGATTGACTAATGGTTGTTGAAACTTTGATTGCACCTAGTTTGATTATTCTTGAGAACCTTCTCTTCTGACATAAGGGTCACTCAAACTAGATCAAAGTATCGATGAGATCTTTAGAACTGATTTTAGATCTAAAGACATCTTGTGATAATCCATTGTTAACAGACTCCGTTCTGTGCGTGATTGATCACAAGTGGATTCAAGTTTGTGTTGTGCAGGTTATTTAAGAAGGCTATTGAAGATTTTAAAACAAATAAAATTTTCTTATTAGTTTTCGTATATTGTGAATTTTTGCACACATCTTGATCGGCTGGAATCCAACTAGATCTTGTTTATCTCTGATAGACTTGTACATCAATTTATAGTTACTCTTTGAGTTCTATATTATTTGATTGCAAATCCGGGAATTGATTATTTTGGTAATTAAGTTTCAGATTGATCTAATCATACAAATGAGTTTATTAGATTAAATATAAAAGCCTTTTTTGACAACTCAAACATATGTTTTACCAAAGATTGAATATAGTCATTACCAAACAGATTTAATTCGAATACGACCAAAAGGAGTAAAGAAACTTAAGATAGTGATTTCCGTCTTGAGATTCACGTGCATGACCAAAAGTTCGAAGACACAGGGATACAAAGGAAACTAAGTAACTAGGGGTAGTTTACTTGGTCTCAACTATATGAAGTTGGCTTATGTTCTTTGTATAGCTGCTTCTGAGACTATTCAAAATTGGACTAGGTCCCGAGGTTTTTTTGCATTTGCGGTTTCCTCGTTAACAAAATCTTATGTGTGTTATCTACTTTACTTCAGCATTATAATTGTTTAGTTATAATAAAGTAAATAATACTTTTGTATGTTAACCCGAATTACTTGACATTGATTGATCCTATAGTCAATCGGTTTTATAACCGTAACTATTGTCAAATAAATATCTTGTTGTCGTATTGTTTCGACTTCGTCCATAGACAATCACACAAGGTATATGACTTATAAGTTGAATTGAAAATATTGTGGTGTATTTGGGTACCCTCGTCTTTTCAAAACGGAAGATCTTATACTTTATCACTGATATAACGATAAGTGCGTTGGTTACTGAAATAGATTTAGTGTTGTGTTGTTTCGAGTTACGATCTAAAGAAGTTGAGAGCACAAATCTTAACGATGGTAAAAGAACAAGATAACAGACTTTGTCCTGGTATTCACGTGCGTCGGCCAGATTTGTCGTAAGCGCAAGGATACTAAAGAAACTGAGTAACAAAAGAGTGTATACTTGGTCTCAACTATAACAAATTTTTGGTAGTCAACTTGTATAGCAGCTTAGTTATGAAAGTATTCAAAACTGGATATATAGTTCCTATAGTTTTTCTGCCTAGCACCTCGTTAACAAAATCTTTTACATTTTGTGACTACTTTACTTTTAGCATTATAATTATTGTCACAGTCATAATTAAATAATCTTACTTGTATATTTTGTTTTTTAGATAATCTTACTTGTATATTAATTTACTTGGTAATCATCCCATAGTTAGTTCGTTTCGAACTCTAATTATCACCAAGTACACCTTGTTGAAATAATATTTTGGTCGTCATTGTTTCTGTAAAATTTATATAAGGTGTGTCTGCAAAGGTTGATAACGAAGAGATCATGGTGTACATGGTACCCTCGTCATTCAGTATTATCTCACCAACACCAAGTTGTGCCCCCATTGGAATGTTAATCCATAAACTGTTATACACATCCTTCTTCGTGCCAGGTGGCTATAACAACCTGGAACACCCTTTTATCAAATCATCCA
Source organism: Papaver atlanticum (assembly GCA_023531105.1). Taxonomy (NCBI): domain Eukaryota; kingdom Viridiplantae; phylum Streptophyta; class Magnoliopsida; order Ranunculales; family Papaveraceae; genus Papaver; species Papaver atlanticum. The sequence goes on along the minus strand of JAJJMB010008256.1, from coordinate 1,891,296 downwards.
AATATCACTTTTATTTTTGACAATCCCACGGCTACTACAAACAAAAAACCTTATTTCTAGTATCACTTCTTTCTATTTTCTTTTTTGGTTCTTGTAGATAGTCAGGAATGAATTAATCTATCTCCAAAGCAATCAAACCCAGAAAACATTATACATATGACGCTCAATTTTCAACGGGAGTACACTAGGGAAAAATAGATCCTTCCTTCTATGTAACCTGGTATGCCACCCTCAATGAACCCAACAAGCACCACAAGAACAATAACAACCATCTCGGCAGGATGGGTCACCCGGAACCTAAAATGTATTAAGATTAATATCGATGGGCCGACTAGGGGACACCCTAGATATGAAGGTGCATGATTCATTTCCAGGGATTTAACGTAAATAAATGTGGTTGTGATGACGCAACCTTTAGGCATTACCACTGCACTCATAGCTGAGACACGGGCCATGCAAATGGCTACAAGAACGACCATTGATGGGCAAATATACAATTCAAAACAGATTCGAAAAATTTGTTTTAGTTCACAAACTCCGATACAGAACTGTCGTGGTAAATAGTTGGCATGGTTTTAGCAATCAAGGAGAGAATCCACAATGTGTTATCCATAATTCCATCACAACTACAGAGAAGAAAACTAAACTGTATATGAGAGTCAACAAGGAAGTTACTTAATATTTTAGAATCATACGATGCTCAACTTTTTGAAAGCAAATTGTATTAAATGACTCAATGGGTATAAGGTACCCTCGTGCAATAACTTCTTAATCTAATAAATAACTTTGACGCTTCAAAACAAAGAATAAACATCTAATAGAAATGGGAAGTGACTAACCCCTTTGAAAAATGAGTTATAAAGTTATTCTTCAAAGATTTACATCAAAATCTTATGTGTTAGAGTGGAAATTGACTAAAAGTATTTTTTAGGACCAATAGAAGATGTGTTTCTACTTCTCAAGTAGTCAAAATCTACGCTTTTTTGTTTCATAAAAAAAAACAACTTTTCTTTTGAAAGCTATTCTGAAATTCGCTTTTTAAATTAACTTTTCGTTTTTCAACTTAATTAAGTAAGAAAGCTACTACTATAATCCAAACACCCTCTAAACCGCAAGACTTGCTCTTATATACATGATATTAGTATAGTGAAACCATACAGTATTTTATTCCGTTAGAAAACAATAAATTTATTGCATATGCAACCATTCAAGGCAATGGCTAACGGTCAAGGCAACGACTAACGATTCTTTGGGCCAATAAATTTCTAGCCCTACTAAATGATTAGGATTCTATACTAAATTCAAAGGCCTTTAAATATTAGCAGCCCAGTCTACTAACTTCCTTCTTAGAAAAGCCTTAAATCGGATAAGTATGTACCATGTAAGTACTAGCCTAGATAATTGGGCCGATCGACGGGAGGGACCGAAGGGAGAGAGTCTCGTTTATGGTCATTTTTATGTAAAATGAAACCTAACGCAAATGTGAAATTTGATAAAATGATTGGAAATCTTTGGTGTCCATATTTAGTCTTTTCATCGGACAAAATTGCCCCTCTCTTTTAGTCTAATTATTATTATTCTATTTTTTCTAGGGTATAATTGGCAAGCAAAAATAGAATATAACATATCTAAAAATTCGTGCCTTGTAATTTTACAAATTTTATCTCGTTGGAAAGATTTTAAAGAGATCCACACAATGAGTACATACAACAATATCAAATTTAGAGTTTTTACGAGGTGTGTAATTATCCTTTTAGGCATGCATAACCATTATGCAAACCACCACGAAGGATGCACAACACATTACGCAACCATATTTTGGTTTATGCATCAACTAATTTTCCATTCCAACTAATAAAATGATAAAAAGATGTACTCCCTCCGTTTCAGGAAAAGTGATACTTTCACCTTTTCAATTTAGCCTATTTTTAGAAAATGTCGAGGATCACAAATTTTCTTTTATAGTCCCATTGCAGTGGTGTTTCGTTTTTCTTCGGTCAACCCTCACCACCGTGGCAACGGTGTTCTCGTAATATAATCCTAAACCTTCTTGAAATAAAAATGTATTTAGATGCTAATTTGTCCAGATACATAATCTTAATTAATTGAAAATGCTATGAATTAAGAATGGATCTGAATTATTATGTAGGATACATAGTCTTAACCTTGAAACCGTTAAGATAAAGATGTACTTGGATGTAAATTAGTCAAGATACATGGGCTTAACCTAAATATCCTTAACATAAAGATAAACTTAAATGTCCTTGGGATAAGGATGAGCGAAGAAACTTATTAAGCCAAACACAGATGTTTGTTGGACCATATACATAATTTTGAGCTAGTTGGAAATCTTTGTTAACTTCTGCCTATAGATAGAAGGTAGAATTCTAACCTAAAAGTACACATTTTCTAATAATAGGCCTGCTTGCCTGCTTGGAGTTTTCTCTTCCTTGAGTATCAGGTTGTCTTAGTGGGTACCCCATTTTGTTGAAATCGGAGAGTGCTGGAATTGTTAAGGTGTTGTCATAATTCAAGTTATATAGGCGGGAAATTCAAATATCTTAGATTAAAAAAAATTTTTATAAGTTTCATGGAGAATCATCTCTTTCCTTGGTTCCTCTTTTTTATATTCCCAATACTAGAAACATCAAGTTAATTATGGTGATACCCATTTATAGAGGGTGAAATTTTGACGATACTTAAAATGGTTATTTCTAGAGAAAAAAATTGGACCAGAGGAAAAATGGTAATTTTATAACTACGGGTGGATTGTTATTCTCACGACATTTCGAGCGTGGGAAAAAGTAGTCATTTTTGAGGTTCGGCAACACAAAAATCAAAGACGTCAAGACCTAGTGCAAAGAGATTTTCAATATAAGTTCAGGCCTCATTGTCGAAAGACAAGCTCAACCTCATTGTCGAAAGACAAGCTTAACCATGGACCTAGACTCAACTCCAAAAGAAAAGCTCATCCTTAGCTTCAGCCCTCGGTACAAAAAGACGAATTCAGTGGCCAAACTCAACTCTCACTAGAAACTCAGCCCTTGGTCCACAAGGCACTTATAACCATGATTCTTAGACCCTATTTGAGCTCAACGATTGATTCCGAGTACATCCCCGCAAGATACAACTGGTTATGTCTACTCTAGGCCCTGACTCAAATTACCGAGACCTCTTGAATGGTTCGTAAAACATCCCCACGAGATACACTAATTATCGTGCCTCGGGCCCTGCGACAGACTCCTAGAATATCCTTTCGAAATATGCTAGTCATGTTGGTCCCATAATATGGACACCATCATAACTAACTCCTACCACATCCCTGCGAGATAAGCTAGTTAAAAAAAACTGATATGCGGTCTCATATAGACATTATTAGGCTTGAAAGCCTTACTATCCGTCTCGAACACGTATTTGCTAACTCCGAAGAGACTTAATTTCATGACCTAAGCCTAATCCAGCCTCGTGATAATCTGAGATGAACCAACTCATCTGAAGAGTCACGTACAAGTACAAGCCTAACCTAAGGCACAAGCCTCATTTTCAGCTTCTCATACACGCTCAAGGTTAGTAGATTGAGTCTCACAAAATCTTTCCCAAAACGTGGATACACATCTCTAAGCTCTGCATGCTCATCAAAAGGACCCTCCAGCAAGAATTCGGCCTTCATATGATATATGTGACCGGCCATGCAGAGATGGAATCTAGCCTCATCTCCTCTAGAGTTTTTCACATGGTTTCTTAGGCATTTCCTTCACTTTCATGTGACTCATCCTAGTCATGCTCAAAAATCAGGAAATTTTCTTCTATCTCGGCCAACGTCGGCTATAGATAATATCCTACCCTGTCAACACATCATCAAAAAGGATGACTCATATACACACAAACGAGGAGATATCAATTATGGTTTTGGTCTTGTAGTTTAATACATATGTGATACCTAGCTTAGTTCTCGCCACAGAAGAGAGTATAGGGGGTAGAAAGGAATAAGATGATAAACTCAGCCTAGTTTACCCCTAGTTATTCCTGAAAAGACGAGAAGACCACATGGCCTATTTTTACCGACTTGGGATTAGAGAATTCAGCTATAAATATGTCATATACTCACCAAGCTATATATAACTTTCTCAACAACTCTTAGAGCAATTATTTTGCAAACCTAGAATTTTCTTATCTCTCTCTTCATCTGTGCTTACCTCCCTAAGACCATCCCTAATCTCTTATATGACAGAGCAGCTCTTGTGCAGCAATTTCTATTGATTTAGGCGAGGACTATTCATGCTCAACCTCCCGAAACTCACTTTCAGAAACCCATCATTTACCCTCTTACTGGTTTTAGGTAAATGCACCATACATCATAAATATGGGTACATATGGAAAAAAATATTAAGAAATTGGAGTTTCGCCTATCTAGTTGGACAAGCAAAAATGTCTTCTCCGCTTATGTATCACAGAAATAGCAATATTTTTGTACCAACAATAATAACTAAAAACAAACAATTATTTCTAGTTAAACTAAAAAATAAGTTTATTTCTTTTAAAAGAAGGGATACAAACAATTATGATATTGAAATAAAATAAAGTTTTTTTTTTTTTTAAGATTCTATTTGAACTTGTAAAATTATAGAAATATGCTTTGAGATTCGAATGCAATTTAGTACTGGGGAGGGATGCTTCACTAGTGGAAATCAGCCGTTTTAAGATAGTCCAATAGTGTCGTTTCAGAGGGTTAAAAGACACTTTCAGAATGCCTCTGAAAGTGCCATAGATTCAGTGTCTTTTACTGAAACGACACTTTCAGGATTCCCCTAAATAATGATGCTTTCAAGGTGCCGCGTCGTAGATTTGATTTATTTTAATATTAAAAATATCTGTCAGATCTGGCTGGCTGACTGCTGTCATTCTGACTGGGATGAATCAAATTACAGTAAACTGAAACTCAAATTACATTGAAATTCAAATGACAATTCAAATTCAAAAGAAATTAAAATGAAAATTAATATTAAAATACTAAAATTCAAATGACAATTCAAATTCAAATGAAATATAAAACCAGATTCATCTAATACAAAAATGACAACTCTATTATATTGAATTGTACTCATAAATTTAGTCCAAACTCATTAAATAAAAAAAAGGATTCATCTGCTAATTAACAAGTTCAAGGTTTCTTAAAGAGAAGCGATACAAGTCCTAAAAATTTTAACAATTTTAGTCATTATGACCCTGGCACCAACTTGCTTGAGAATAGAACTGCATAAGCACAACCCTTTTCAACATTTCCTTATCCAGCGGCAACATCGATCTTACCATCAACCATGACATCAGTGACCCTCATGAGACCATCTGGAAGAGAGTGATGACATCCATAAAGGTATAGAACTACATTCAGAATACGAGTAAAATGTCAGACATTATTTGCTAGGTTACATGACTAGTCTAACATAATACACAGAGGTGGTCTAATATATCCATCATCAAGAAAACAACAACAACAATATTTCCATAGTGATTTCATTGCTTATATCAACATGAAGACGAACAAATAAACCATAGGCAGTGAAAAACCATAAGCATGATGAGTATTCGAAGACACATACCTCTACAGAACATTGTGATTGAATATCTACAATCCACATTCATCTAGTTCCTAACAACATCAAGAAGTGGTTGAATCTCCGTGTACATAATGAAGATAAAAAAGGCAACAACAAAAAAACAAGTATTGAAACGAGCATTATTACCTGAGCATCTCAATCTGAATATTCATCATCTCCACATTCAGCTAGTTCCTGACAGTATAAAGAAGTGAATGAATCTCCATGTGTACATAAAAAAGATAAAAATAATTTAAAACGACTTCCTCAAGCTAACCAAAAAGGAAATTAAGTGTACATTCATTCATGCGACACGAATAGAATTCATACAACCGAAAGGGCAAAATGTACCATTAAAATGAAACTCACATAATTACTAAAACTTAATCATTGGAAAGAGTTCAAAACAGAAATGTATTAGTCATAAACAAGAATGATGCAGTGTAATCGTGGCTAGCATTTTTCGTCTTCTCCTAACTAATCTTTGCCCCAACTTGTGTTTTGTGCATATATAAATTGATGGAATCACTTTCGGTGTAAACACATTCAAAATCGATTAAGGCAACCAAGAACTGAAAGTACCTATTGAACTAATGTGCCAGATTTACTCAAACATGAAAGTAATATACCATACTAATCAAGAACGAAACAAATAAAAGAAGTATGATAAAGAATTAATTATGCAGACACTGGAGTGAATTTTCATCAAAGGAGTATCACTAAAATAAAAATAAGTCCTATGGATAAGGAGTTGAAGAAACAAACCAGTAAAATTTTCAAGTTTGATGTTAGCTCAATAGCACACATAAAACTTCAGCACCATCTCTCTCTCCAAACACTAATTCACCACCACCAGTTCAGTCCATACAAACTCCACCACTATCAACGAGCTAGTTACCATTCAGTTGCCTTGCTCATTCAGTTAACTATGGCAGAAGCAAATTTCTAAGGATGGTTTCCTAGAAAAAAATGAAACGCCATTCGTTATGTCCCGCATAGAAACAAGATATTAGTAATGCAATTTACATGTGCCATAAATAAGAGTCAAAGAGCTTAGGTTTTCAATGTGCTTTTATTTTTCTAATCCCAAACAATATGATAGAGCATATGATGCTTTTCGCAGAATGAAGTTAAAAAATTTATTCATCATGAAATGGCAATGACCCGACAACTTGTAGAGCTTACGTTTCATATGAACTTACTGGTTCAGGAGATTCAGAACTTATGTATTCAGCTAGCATGCAATATAATTCAGGAAATCAGCAGCCCACCTATGACGAGAAACAGAAACAATTAGGAGTAAATTCTGATGTTATCAAAAGATAAAATCATGTCGCAATAGGTTGCTATGCACAGGCATTATCTCTTTTCACTTTAAGAAAAGGTATGAAAGACGAAAAATAAATAATTATCACCTGATAGCTTCAACGGGAAAGAGAAACATCTATAATAACCTGACAAAAAACAGAAAAGGGGATCACTCAATACATAGACGATCTATCTTAGTCTCTGTCTCGACATAGTCAAGTGGGTGCCTGCAGAGACAGAGACAGCCTCATTGTCAAGGACCACAGTAACATCAAACATTCTACCAAGATAAAATTTCAACCTCTAACTAGAAAAATTCAGTTATAATATGCATATTGAGAAAGCAACTTCTCAGTCGTCAAATCATACGCGCATGGATCTAAGAAAATAGCAACTAATTATTCATTTCAAAATAATTCTATCAATGCAAGTAATAAACTACAACATATTGTCAACCCTGCCACCTACGGACCACGATGGTCCTGAGAAACTGAGACCCAGTAATGCTTCAAACCACGATGGTTCCTATAAAAAAGCCAAAACAAGTAAGAAATCAGATAAAATTCATGTTCAGGATTTGAGTTACTTCAGTACAACATGAATCGCATAACTCATTTTTCAAACTCAATAGGAAAGATTACCACAGGGTTCCAGGCTAACAAAACTAATTTAGTCGCCTGACGAGAACACAATGAAGTTCTACTGTCTACACATGAACTTGAAGAATCATTTAAAGTCTAACTATATCTCAAATTTTAAAAAGTTCGTAAAATATGGAACTATTATGTTTTAGCACAAACCTTTGATTTCATAGGGAACTAGATCCATCTCCCTTTAAAAAACCTTCTTTCATAATCTACACAATCAAAACAAACCCACATCATCAGATCTTCATTAAATCAAAGCCTTTTTTTTAACAAAATCCCAACAAACAAAATAAAAATAAAAATAGAACGTGATAGTTAGTTGAATCAAGGGGGTGAGAACCCCTAAAATTGACAATTAGACCAAAACCCCTACATCAATTTTATCATAAGAAATATATACCAAAAGACTAATTAGGGATTGGAAGATTTACCTTGTGAACCATCACTGATGATTGATTTGTCTTGTAATAACCCCTACAATAAATATCAAACGATTTATGAAACCCTAACCACAAACATATGAACAAATAACAAAGATAGAAATTGGACAAAAAACTACATTTCAGACCTAACTTTCCCTTCTGAAGTTGAAGAAACTGAAAATAACGAGTTATCAGAAGAAAAATTGATTACAACCCTAACCCCGAAGATAAATGGTTGAATAAGAAAATAGTTTTGGGGTTAGATTCAAGATTTAGGGTCTTTAAAAAATAAAATAAAAAAGAAGAAGAAGGGACTCTAGTGATTTTCGTTCTTAAGAACAATCCTACAACAACAGAAACGAAGTTCTTCTCACGTTTTTGGTTGAAGCCATGAAAGATCTGTATCAAAATTTAGGTAAAAATAGAGACTGAAAAGGAAAATGAGAGAAGAAAGAAAAGGTTCTGGTGTGGATAGGAAAAGGTGAGAGAAAGAGAATAAAACTGATAAATGATAATGAAAGAGAAAGTATAATAGAAAATTATTACTTCCTATCTCCTTGAAAATATCTACCGGTGATGAAACGTTGCCATTCGAGTGTTGTTGTAGAAGTCAACCAAAGTCATACTACAACGGCATCTTTGACCTAAGTCAAGTACATGTTGAATGTGTCATTGTAGAAGTCAACCAAAGTAATAGTACAACGACATCTTGACCTTAGTCAGGGACATGTTTGGTATGTGTTTTTTTTCCAAATATCCATTTTGTGTCGTTGCCTTATGTCTCAGATAGCCCTTTTTCCACTAGTGCTTCAAATAAATAAATAAAAAGTACTATGATAGGAAGGATTCCAAGGTTGGGTACTCCAATTGATAGTTGAAGGATTCCAACGTATAAAATAATTGATAATTAAGATTAATGTTAGTTATGACCGTTGTATATTGTATAATGAGATCTTAATCACTGGATTAAGTACAAATTACTGTTTCGATTATTTCTCTCTACCCACCCGCACCACGTTATGTTTGTTTTTCCACTAAAATAATTAACTTTTCGCATATATTTTGATTAATTTTGTTGTACTTCATTTACAGAAATATATAAATAAAGCACATTGATCAATTAAAATTGCTAAATTCAGCGTCATGTGAGGCTTAATGTCTAACTGCATGATTAGATGAATTGTTAAATCGTTCTAATCAATATACATTCTTAATAATTCGAAATTCCACTTAACAGAATAGTGTCTGTTCGATTGAAATCAATTCGTGACCTTAAAGATGTCCGAGAAGGGCCTGAAACGAGGCGCCTCGGTGATGGACTTCCTACCACCTAGTATAAAACCACAACAAACACAGATTAAAGATTTCCTGCAGGTGGTATAATAGTTTGGAGCATTTGAATTTTTCATTCTTAAACATGTTCTCACAGTGGTTGATTAATAAGAAAAAACTGGGCTCTATCTCAGATAGAGCTCCAAACTAGACTCCTTAGATTGAGCCCAATGGAAGTGAAAGTGGGTAAAAGAAGCACATGTACGGAGATCTAGGGGTGAGCAACTGAGCATGGGCCGGTGTGGACTGGTTTTCACCTCATCCGCATCTAATCCAATTCATTGCGGATTTTGAATTCAGCGTTTGCATCCAATCTACTATCCAACAGATTTGCATCCAATGGATGCACGGATGGACGGATTGGATACAGATAATCCAATGGATTTGTTTTATAATTGATGTTTATAATAGAAAAATAGAGGCAACAAGTTTATGGATGGTTTTAGAAATTAAATTACATTATTTAAGGGTTTAAAATTGGACTTAAGTGTAATGTTATGAAGTTACTCAAAATTTGAAGAGGAAGAAAAAACCTACCCCTTTGAAATAAGATGTTTTTTGTGTACTTTGAGATCAAGTATATCAACCTATACATATATTGGTCTTGTATCTTGTAAGCTCATCAAAGCATGACATAAAAGAAATACCTAATTTAGAAAATCATATGTACTAACTTCATATTTGTACTGAAGAAGTTTGATATACTAATGGGTGGGGATGTCCAATGGATTTTCAAGATTGCATCCGGGCCTAATCCGTAATCCGCTGGATTTCAAAAATCTCATCCTCAATTAACCCATTAACGAACGGTCAGGACATCCACCCGCAAAATACGGATGGTCCCGGTTAAATCCGCGGATTCCGGGCCAAATGCTCACCCCTAATTGAGACGGAGTTTTATTTGGCTCATTCTCATGCTGAGTTTAACTGTTTTAGAGATAATCTAAGATTGAGCCATGTTATACTATGCTAAAAGGGTGTTTAAATACCTGAAAGAGTAAAAGTGTTTCTGCTTTCCTAATTCACAGATAGTTAACCTTTTTGCTTAGGTCGAGCACTCTGGTGAGGGATTTCCTTCGCTATAGCTTTATTGTAGCGAAATGAAATCCAATCACTATGGTCTTTGTGTAACTTAAATGTAGCAATATCCCTTAGCTACATTTAAAAGTGGATCACATGTGATCCGGGTTGTAGAGAAGAGAAATCACACGGAAACCGAGTATCCGTTTGCATTTTCACCCTACGGAAATTGCATTTCCTTGTAATATTCAATGGATACTTAATATCCGTTTCTGATTTTCCTATTTTACTATAATATTTCCCTTTTTCACTCTTTTTATTTACTTTTACTCTCTTTTTTTTACTACATGGATACTCAGTATCCGTTTGACACTATTTACACGGAAACTAAGTTTCCGTGTAATATAGCTAAGGGATGCAAAATCACGAGGTTGGCTTCAGGCCCATTTTCTTTAACTTTAAATAAGCTATAGCTAAGGGGAAATGGTCACCATAATGCTTGGCCTCATAGCAGTCATTACGAAATTAGATTCCAATTTTTTTATTTTTTTTTATTTTTTTGGTTTTAGAAGTTGAAAATAATTTATTAAGTGGTATCTAGACACGTTAGTATAAATATAACTATGTGAGATTTTATTAAAAAGGATTCTAATTGCATGATGGATACCAAAAATAAAAATTGATCTCGATCTGAGAATTGGGAAGCAAAATTTTTGAGAAGCAAAATTTGGTTCACACAAGAAGTTAATTTTTTCCACTGTAGAAATCATTTTGAAATTGCATCATCAAAGTAGCTGCGGATTTTTCCATTTTATTTAGCAGATATAAAACTTCTGTATCGAAACACTCGACAATCAATGACATACTTTATTCGTACTACCGTGGTTTCTGAAATACCACCACTAGCCACATTAATAGTGAATCTATGATCGTACGTCGAAGACCGTGTAACTCCAAAGTACATTGCAATTGTCTTTACGCAAAAAGTTAGTTTGAGTTTTAATAGCTGTACTGGGTACCATTAGCAATCAATCAGACTTCTAAAAACAAAGTTTTGATCAAGTTATTCAGCAGCATACAGCCCAAAACACTCGTGAAAACTTGCACGAACCACTTACTGTTCTTTATGCAAATTTCTGTTTTCCAAGGCAAGTCTGAACACTAATTACATTGTACTATGGACAGCCTATATAAAAGATTTTATTCGATTTGCAAGGACCAAATGATTAAATTTGTTGGTACGGACGCATAGCAGTAATAATTTTCTTTTTCTAACTTTATATTTTTAAGGATGATCCAACGAAGATTTGTTTAATTAGTTTTCTAATTCTTTGGTGAGATTTGTTTTCTAATTTTTGCTATTAGAAAGTTGCAAACTTCATGCGACATATTTCTTTCCAAATTGATTTTTGGAGAACTTTCACTGCTTGACACAGTTGTTAAACTTATATGGCTGTATCAAATTGCACATTTTTTGCTATTAAATATACACTAGTTTCTTGTTGCACATTTTTGTTTTCTCCCTTTTAGCAGATTTCGGCAATGATTTTTCCAACTTATTTTTTTCTTTCCAAGTTACTTTTGGTTTGATCTACACCAAAAAATTTCATACTCGGTTAAGACACTGATATCATCACTTAATGATTTTATGAATGTTTTTTAACGACGTCTACTTTGAGTTATTATGGTTGATCTCTTTAGTTAGTAGAATGAAATAACAATTTGATGTGTGGATTATTTTCTTTTTTCTTTTTTGTATTGAGAGATATTGTGCATTTAATGACCAAAGGAGATCATGGTTTTGGTATATCTTCACGCGGACCATGGACCTAACCTCTCCATAGTGATGGATTGACGCTAGTTGGTGAGATTTGTTTTCAATCACCATAAAAGTTGCCACTTTTAGGTTTTACAATGAAATTGCATTAACTTTTAACACCTACCCAAAGACTACAATTTTGTTCTTTGTAAACTTCTTGGAAGGTGATTTTAAATTGGTTGTAAAAGCGACATCATAACAAAATGACAAAATGCCACAACTATAAATAAGAGAAATTCAGAAATTTCCAGGAGTAGATCGAGTATTTCTACTTCTTTTAATCATTTACGGATCACCTCGGTACATAAGTTTTTTCTTTTAGAAGATGGCACTTGAGTTTAAATAAAAAGTCTAAATAGGTAAATGAACATTGTAAAACCAAATTTGGGTTTTTTTTAGTGGAACAACCCACTAGTTCTTTTTTGATCCATAAAGAATTTGGTATTGGCGAGTTTTGAACTCAAATCACTAGTATCATCACCCAATGGCTTTACCGCTGTATCACGGTGACACCAGCAATAGCCCACTATTTAATGAAAAATAATCCATTAGTGCATTAATCCCTTAGTATGAGCATCAACTTCTAAATCCTAACATATACATCATTATTTTTCGGATTATGAGTCGAAAGGTTGTTCATTCTTTGCTCCTTCTTTGTCCAATGTTAATAGATGCTGGTATAATTATTATTTTTAGCCCCTCGGGAGCAAACACCAGGTTTCGTTGTTGATGAAATCCATCGATAGTAAGTCAATAAGTACTAGAATATATTACATGTGTATACCTGACAGATATACCCATTTGAAATCCCAGTTGTTATCGGCTCTGTTCGGGTTTACCTCAGATTTACCTGATTAAGAATCGAAATCACTAGAGAATTGAAAACTAATAGCCAGAACCAAGTAAGGTTGGGCCGGTACAATCTTGTTTTTTAAGAACCCGGTACCTATAACTCCTACTGACCGGTTCCATATTTTGGTTATCTGGACCCGTACCAGTACTTGTACATGTACCTGTGATCAGAGCCGGCCCTGAGATTTTTTTTCCCCAAAGCAGACCCAAAGTATGTTGCCCAGTTGTCTTAAAAGAACTATATGATCAACAGACAACACCATAGAGTTGCATAAGGTTGTTCGTAAGTTGCTTGGCTTCATGTCCATACTGAAAAGCCAACATGCTAATCAACATTTGATCATCGATGATCCATAATCAATTAGTATCATAATCAAAATGGAAAACACATGTGATGGTGTCCAAGTATTCTCATAGGGAAGTTAAAAAAGAAGCCCAAAGGCCAAAACACATAATAATAGTTTGTAATCTTGAGTAACTGTAACATGGTGTGTCTCTGGAGAAAGAATTCCAGGTACGTAGAAATTAATTTTGAATCAACTAAATCGAACCAAAATCCCCGAAAAGTAGAATGGAGTTGCATGCATCAACAAAATCCTTGAAAAATAGAATTGTAACTGAATCTATATCGAACATTAAGTAAGTCACACATATACAATGGTACCATATATTACCCTAAACCCTATAACTTACCGTGAAAGATACGTAGATCAATTTTTTTCAAAAAGAAAAACATTCGAAATTTTAACAACCCACCGAAGTTGATTTCCAATCAATTGACAAAATTACTTTTTCACTATCTTAGATCTTCATATTCGTCCCAATTCATTTGATAGTATCCATGTTAGATACTACGGAAAATTCCTATTTTGTTGCCCCCCTAAGTCTGCTACCCCGAAGTGGAGCTTTCCCTGCTTCCCCTTCGGGGCCGGCCCTGTCTGTGATACTAGTCTGGTTCTAATCCGATACCGGGTTTTTACCAGCAACATCACCAAGTAGGATACTCTTTTTTGTGTCCTTTTCATTTTCGATTTTAGGTCTTTTTTAGTAGCAACAGATTCCATTTTATATTCATCAAACTCTACCGAACGCTCATGAAACATTGTTTTATAAATTACTAATTTATTCCTCAACTGATCAACTTCACTTTTATAAATTTCACTTGATTTCAGTAGCAGTTTCTCCGAATATATCTCCTAATTATAAAGAAACAATAAACTTACACTAGAGTTAAAGAACACTCTTAGTCAATGCTTCTTAATGAAAAATCAAATTCATATATCAAAAATAAGATTTAATCAAAATCTAATATAAACCCAATAAAAGACATAACATAGTAGAATCAGAAAAACGTACATTTTATGATTATTAAAATAATTACTAAAAAAAAATCCAAATTACAAAAATCTAGGATTTCAATTTAGTAAATTTACATGAATAAAATCAAAATTGGAGAAGAGCAACATAAAATGATACATCATACTGATTCGTACTAATTAGAGAACAATTTTTTTTTTGATTTGAGCGAAATCCTTCACATAAATCTGTTTATGAACTAATTATGTTGAATATATGTGAATGTTACGACTGTGATGAAGAATAAGTAAAAGAAGGGTTTGGTTGCTCGTGTGTGATGGAGGTGGTGGTTGTGCTGTAACTTTGTAAGAAGAACAAGAAAAGAGACGGAGACGAGTGTAACTGTGTCGCAGAGGAAGAAAAAGAGAAAGAGATGAGCCGCTAATTAGTTAAGAACTTAGGTTAGTCAAAGTTATATGAGAAGAAATGAAGGGTCAGGATTAAAAGGAATCTATAAAATGGGTGGTAATGGACAATAGGTTATTTGGTCAGGTACAGGCCGGGAACCTTAGGAGCCGAGTTCTTATACCGGTACTACACCGGTTTCATATTCCATTACTTGTACTTGTACTCCGTATCTTGATCCGGTTTCGGTTCGAGATTTTCGGTTTCAAGCCAATTTTTGCAAATTCGGTTAGGTTCCGGATATTCGAGTACCCATTCACACCCGTAAATTAGTGACTAAATAGGAAAGAAGAAGAATAGTAACATGCACAACAGTTGGAAAGAGAACAAAATAGATGCACCACGTTTTCTCAAAGACCTCACATACAAACAACATTAACTACATAAAGACTGTCACCGATATGATTTTCTAATTAATAAAATATATATACAATTATAAATATAAAAACAGAAACTAAAATAGAAGTATTTTTATTTATATATAATTGACATTAAGTGGACAATCATGTCCCCAAGACAAACACCACGTGAGGTAGTAACCCATTTTAGGATCAATAAAAAAACTGTCACCGTCTGCCCTTTTTTCAAGGGCTCATGTTAGAAAATATATTCTCTAAAAATTGCTAACATGCTCACTAGTGTGTCCGTCCGATGCTACACAAAACCCGACCCATATATTAAAACGGGTCATCTTTTGCTAACCATAATTGGAAAACCTCCTCTAACCGTCGCCACTAACCCGGGTTCGAATTTCGGTTTCTTGAACGACTCATCGGTCCCTTTAATTTTATACCTTCTGATCAAAGAAAGGGCAACATTTTTCATTTCAACTAATGCCATTTCTTTTCCTAAACAAACCCTTACTCCCCCTTGAAATACCGGGTACTTAAACAGACTTTCTGGCGAGAACAAACCATTTTGAAGCCATCTTTCCGGTCTGTACTCGAGACAATCCGAACCCCAAACTTGTTCCATCCGACCCATCGCATACGGGTGATACGTTACCCGCGTACCTTTCCGGATAAACGTACCATCAGGGAACACATCATCTCCATGAGCAAACTTGGAATCGAACTGTACTGGTGGATAAAGTCTCATACTCTCATATAAACAAGCTTGTAAATAAGGCATCTCTCTCATTTGTTCAAAAGTCGGGTGCAATTCTGGATCCATACCCATAACCCGATTCGACTCTTCCAGTATCCTTGACTCAATTTCCTCATGATTTGATAACAACCAAAAGAAGCCAGTCAACGCGGCGGCGACCGTATCCCTCCCGGCTAAAACGAAGCTTATAACAATATCTCTCAAGTACGTGTCATCGTTGACCGTACCCATGAATCTTGATAATAAGTCTTGATTTGATGAAAAACCCATCTTCCTTCTCTGTTTGATAACTTCATCCGCTAAAACATTAACCATTTTAATGGCTCCTTTCAATTCCTTCTCAGACCCAATATTCAGCAACCTCTTGACTTTCCATATCAGTGGTGATACACTTAAAGCTCTCTCCGCTGATAATTTGGATGATAAATCAAAAGCAAGAGCAAATTCAGACATGGGCATGTCTAATTCAAGACAACCCGGATCTAACCCGAATGAAAACCGACAGATGTTATCAAAAGCAAATCTTCTCAATACATCTTGCAAATCCAACACTGTACTCTTGGCAGCTACTTGTAACAACGGAATCAGACGATCATGAATTTCTCTGGTTACAATATCGAATGCATAAGACCTAGTAGAAACCGAACCAAGTTCAAGACTAGCCATTTTACGTTGAAACTTCCAGGTATCACCATCTACATTAAAAATACCACGGCCTAATAAATCATGTAAGATTGTAGAGAAAGTTTTACCTTTAGGGTAATTATCAAACCTTGTTTTTAACATGTACTCAACATTTTCTGGATTTGCAGTGATGGTGTTACGAAGAACATGGATATGAATTGTTTGTGATGGTGATTTACTTAACAAATAAGTATACCAATCACAAATATTTGTGAAATCTTTAGACCAACTTGATGTTAAATAAGTATCACATATTTCACAGCTACACCAATAATTTTGTCTTAGGAAAAGTAATAAGATTGAGAAACAGAAGAAGAGGACTGTGAATGAAAAAAATATTAGACAGAAAAGTTTTTGAATGGATTCTAAATCCATTTTTGATGATGATGGTAATGGAGATGCTGATCAGAGAGAACCAGAGGAAGAAGAAGATTTCTAGAGAGAGAGTGAAGGGAAGAAGAGTGAGATGGGAGGAAAGTGGAGGGGATTTAGTCTTTAATATATAGTGGAGAAGTACTAAGAATATAACGTGTATGATGTATCAAAATGATGTCCACTTAGGGAAAAAAAACAAGATACTAAATAGTAAATTCACTACGACGATGATTAATGTTTTCGAAATTGAGATTACAAAATATTTTTTGATTAAATTTAGAAAAAAAGCTTAAAAATCAAATACACAAACAAAAATCTTAAGTAATTATATCATTTAGATCAGTGAAAATAATTCTTTTTACTCACAAAAACTTCAGGTAACAATTTTTGTCAATAAAATTTACTCATAAATTTGGAAGATCTCTTTCCATCCATATTTCTATTTCTCATCATTTTTATTTTCTTTTTCTATAGATTTTTTTTAGAACGCAATATTGGAGATATCAAAACTAATCGGGGATATAAATTACTTCCTCCAACCAATAGTGTCTGTTAAGGGGTGTTTTTTGGGGGTAAAAATACTAAAATACCCTTCTCTCAAAATAAAAATAAAAAATATTAAAATAAAAAAACAAAAATCATATCCCCATTTCCATCTTCACCTCTTATTAATCTATTTAGGGTTAGGGCTTTAAACCTAAATATTCCCCACTCCCTTTCAAATTCGAAATTTTCCCCACTCCCTTTTACATTTTCTTCTCCTTCTCTGCCGGCTCCTCACTTTAAAAACGATTTTTTTTTTTACATTCGGAAGTGATGAAGATCATGCCGGAAGTGATGAAGACCATGCCGGTATAGATGAAAACCATGCCGGTAGTGATGAAGACCATGCCGGAAGTGACGAAAACCATGCCGGTAGTGATGAAGACCATGTCGGAAATATTATTTTTTTACATCGCCGGAAGTGATGAAGACCGTGCCGGAATTGATGAACACCATGCCGTAAAATGGTGTCGGCATGCTTGGTAACTAACATTCCATGCTGTAACTAAATGCCGGCATGCTCGATAGAAATCTATCAATGCCGGTAGTCAAGTGATTTTTTTTAAAATTTTTCTGGATACTTTACATCATGTGCCGGTAAAAAAATTTAAGCAACATACTATGCCGTTAGCAGTACAGGCATGCTCGAGAATTAACTAATTGTGCCGGCACTGGACTGATTAAAACCAGAAAAAAAATCAAAATGGAATAGTGTTGAGTCAGTAACTCAAGTTGCATAACAGGTTGCTGAATCTCTACTCCATATGGTTTCACATTTGAAGCTTGCATAGTTGCTTTCCACAACTTGTCAAGTTGGTCATATGTACATGATATTTGATTGTTAAAAGCCACTTTCAACCTGCATCTTTGAATGCATCTTTTAACGTGGACCAAAATGCTTTAAGAGCATCATCTAGTTTTCGGCAATTAACGTTATTGTTTTCCAATGTTGGCAAAGAGATTAGCCACCACAGAAAATTAAATGTGTCCAAAAGGACCACATCAACAACCTTACTTCGTAGTAGGTAGTGGTCAGTCCACGATTGAGGAGCTTTTTCCACGACCTAAAATGGCATCACCTCTTGGGCATCAGATCCACATACATCACCCGAGACTACTGAATTAGTCTCGCCGCGCAGCCAATTTCTCTGGGGACAGTCAGATATAACCATATGGGCAAGTGGAGTTTCGTGACCGACTCTCTGCGCCTATTTAAATTTCTTTCACTAAAGGAACTCTAAATTTTCCTCAATATCGTAGGAATTTTGTATTCATCTGTTTCTATCATTAATCTTGGCTCCCGTTAAATATAGTTTTCAGATTCTGTCAGAGCCTGCGATTTCCTGATAAACTGTGTGACATCGACATTATTAAAAGACTAGATAGATGGTGTGTGTTAATCTCATAGTGTCATTAGTGGTCCAAATTGAATACTTAATGCTGCTGAACGATAATTAAACCAAGATATTTTAACTTAATGGAGGATTAAATAATGAGTACTGACTAATAATGCTGATTTAGTTTAAGGTGACAGACTAACAGTGGAGGACATGATGTAATCATAACCCAAATACAACCGTGGGCAACGCAAAACCACAAAACCGGTTGCTAAATGGGAATCCCGGCTAAACGGGGACCATCTCGCATATGATTGACGGCAACTCCATTTCTCAAAGGAACTGTTGGACTATAGTAAATTGAGGCAGTTGCAGATGCTATCTATAGCTATTTACTTGTCGCAGTAGAAATTCCCATAAAAGAGTACATGCAGAGTTTTTGGATTGGGTGAGGTGAGTTTTCAACATGTATATTGTCAGTCATGACCAAAATTCAAGAAATGTGATGAATCAATATGACCATAATAATGGTACACATTTATGATTTTTTTCTATTTGCAAAGAGCATTGAATTGGACGAGTTAAATTTCTTTGGGTTATTAGAGGTATGCTATCCATGTGGCACAAAGACATTTCACCATCTTTTCTAGTTGGAGCTTTTGTCTTCATCAAGCTATAATACTATTCAACTTCCACAATTCATCATTTATTCCCAAATAAACAAAGATTCCTGCAATGAAAACAGATTTTAGTTTTTTTTATCATTCAATACGTTTTGGATTTTTTCTAATTTTGGAGTTTCTAATAATGGACCTGTTGTACTGCTGCTACACATGGATCTTAAAGCCATGTTTCTTGTTTTTGCAACTTTAATTATGTGCAGTCCAAGATTGAAGTCTCGCTCCACATGTTTTATTTTTCCATCGGCAAATGTAAAAATAGATTAAAACAGCTTATCATAAATAAGCAAACAAGCTTACAAACTCAGCGGAGAGACAAAGCATTTCTATTCAGGGCCATTAGAAATGGCTTCAGCATCTTCCATTCAGTATTATTGGCTGGAGCTTCATACATAGTTTGGCAGAAGTAAAATTTTCAGCAGATTCATTATTAGCAAAGAAAAGAGTCGGTTTGACATGAGGGGAGTGCCTCATTAATCATAGACCTCCATTCTTAGTGAGTTTAGAAAATGCTCATCAACCGTATTATAGATTTAGTTAGAATCTTATTTCTTTTGGCTGTAATGGTTGCCTAATTGGCTGTTTTTGTTTTTGGTCTCTGCATGGTTTGGGGCTGTCCTCTTTTGTATGAAATTTTCATCAAGAAAAAGAAAAAGAACTCCAAGAAACGGCTTAATACAAAAATAATAGATTAAACCGGAGACAAGATGTCAAATGATATATAAAAAACAGAGTAAATAACCATATATTTCTTGAAAAGAAATATAGTTATGCATCCACGACAGACGATTGCAAATCTAACAACAGTTGCAAACCCCCAATAATGCAAAATAACATGGTTAGGTATTTTTGATAACCTCAAGATTCTATATGGATAACCTTCATTACGTTTCATGATGATAAATTTTTTGTAAGTGGATTATTTAAACCCGTAAACTATTGAATTTTTTTTATATACTCATTGGATATCCGCTATCAGGATTGCTAGATTCATAAGTACGTGCATATGGACCACTTAGGTACGTGCATATGGACCATTTGGGTCTCGGTATTCTGATAATTATTCTCTTTACTTGGTGGATGGCTCATGACAGGATATATTTATTTATGGGAATTTATTTTTCATGTAATGAAAAATGGAAATGCACAATATATAATTAATCATTCTGCATTCACCTATAGAGAAACTTTGAGATATATCATGGATTCATTAACCTAGAGAAAATTTGAGATACATCATGGATTCATGTTGCACTTTTTTTTTTTTTTTTTTTTTTTTTGCAAGTTGATCTACACTTGCACTTTATTCGATGCAAGTTGATTACGAAATCCATGTAAAACAAAAAACAAAAAAAAACGTGAAATTTGGTAACGCCGTAACAGCCGCCAATAGTTGGAGTGTATAAGATATTTTGAGGGACAATGACAGAGTTTTAGTAGGAAAACTCTAGCTGACCATCTCCGCAGACTTTTGTACCTATATTTAGCATGCATGCACGCATCCTTCACAGGGGTGACCAATGGCTATCACATGGGTGTTCAGGACCCATGTTGACCAACGGCAATCACATGGCATATTTCTTGTAGGCTGGTAGCTAGAATGATATTAAAAGGCAACTAACTCTTTGGAACTGACACCTCAACAGTTTTGAGGTAACTACTGTTTGGACCCAGAGCTAAAGTTTGCCCACTCCTGTTGGATGATAGCATAAAGTTAAGCAGCAACCACTACAGAGCCAATAACACAGCAGCTTAATTTGCTTGCAGAAGGGAAAGGGACGGAAAACTAACTTTAGACTTGAGATGTTATCTATTGGCTGGTACCACCGCACTCTCTTCCAACTTAAGATCCAGAGGCCTGAACGAGGCGATGAAATTGTCCCTATCTGAAATCCCTGGAATCTAGGCAAGGGAGGAGTTCGATTAGGGCAAGTGAGAACAGTTGTCTCTACTTGCCAATTAGTTGCCAAAGCTTAGCATTTTGTGTGTCCATCCTAAGGAACAAACACAACCGTGTGAAGTGAAAAGTGAGAAACGTTGATGGCTCTGTGGTGGTTGGTGGGTGCATGTGGGATACTTTCGGAGATCACTAACCTGTCACTGTGCATGTTTAGAATCTCATTCTACTCGAGTGAATTACCAACACACTAGGCCAGTTGGTAAAGTCGTTCTTCACGTTTCAGTTATGGATGTAAATGACTTAGAAAAGTAATCTCTATCATCTTGGATAATTACTCATCTCCTTTAGCATATAACATGACCTAGTTTACAATCAAAAAAGGCAATGTTATCCCTTAGTACCTAACTAAGGGCCTTTTTCCTGCCCCTTATTGTAGCTGGCTGGTAATCTCATAAATCTAAAAGGTAACCAAGACAGGCAAGGTATGGTTATCAACTTATCCTCATGGCACCCTAAGGGCCATGTCAATTGTGTACCTCCGACAGGCCCAACAAAGATTATGGTCCGGCGCCGCAGTGGCGGAACCAGGATTTCGAATAAAGGGCTAAAAAATTTTCCAAAGTGGACTCCCATATAGTATTGAACCTGTATGGTGTTGCTAGCGGAGAAAAATTGGTCGCAAAGGAATAATAATCCTTTTGTGTCCCTACAATTCTACCACTTAGCATGTCATGCAAGTAAACCTAGTAGACATCGTAAGTAGAACTTAGAAATATCACCTTGAGTCCATGGCCTTTGCTTTAATAACAATGTTTTAAAATGACATTGAACACTAATATGTATGGGGTCAAAAGAACTTCATTGTTTGAAATGTACACTTAGTGGCTCGGTAATCCAAGATCTCAGTTGGTTTCAACTCTACTGCAAATGTTTTTGAGAACAGTTTCGAAACTCTACTACAAATGTTTGTTTTTGAGAGCAATTTCGGAACTCAAAAACATTTGTAGTAAATTTTTCCGTAGTGGGCCAGCTTGGTGGACTAAATGCATCGGACTTGGTGGACTAAATGCATCGACTTGGTGGACTAGATTACAATCTATACGGAACTAGTGGGTAATTATATGCGTAAGTTGAAGTTTCCTAAAATTTAGGGGGCTATAGACAGGTTTAGTCAACCTGTGTTTCCACCCCTGCCGTGCCCAAACGTAAAAGATTTGGCTTCGTGGTGTCGACATGTGCTTGATTGAGAAGTCATTTTCTTATTATTGGCTTCATTCATCTCTAGTTCACCTTGCAACAATGTGGTTGTTGGCTCATTCATTTCACCAGTAACTGTATGTCTTACTGCATGTCGGCCAATTTATTTTAGGGTCCATTTTATCCGCTCACTGTGCTGAAAAATGCAATCAGTAACTACTTCTAACCAGACCATGTGCACATCCCCATGTCTCGCTTGTACATAAACCTTTTGAGTTTTGGCCAATCAAGGCTCTAATGTTGTTTCCTTGTTGGAAGTTACAGGCATCCTGTGTTAGAGGTGTAATTTGGACTGTGCCAACACAAGCAAAGCCCAGTTCAGCACGCCAAAATTTGAGCACAATCCATCCCAACAGGTGACTTAACCCAACACGACACAACACGTTAGTTTCATGGGACGTGTTGGGTTCGACTAATCGGCACAGTAGCCCGATAAGCACGTGGCACGGCACAGCACAACACGTTAAGAAATGACGTCATAATATGTATAAAATACTACACAACATGGCACAATACATCACTTTTTGTGTATATTTCACAAAAGCGCTTTTATTCTAGCCAATTATGACATTTTATTATCGTTATGTTGACTTATTTTCATAATAACACATATAATACCTAAATATTTGGAAAACATTTATATTGGAAAATAAAAAATAAATGTGTTTGGCATAGCACAGCACGACACAACTCGTTTATTTTTTTGGCACAGCCCAGCACAGCACGTCACATCATAATCTCCGGCAAAGCACAACACGGCACGTAACACGCTAAGCACGTGATTTCGTGGACTGTGATGTGCTGGGCCGACACTTTGACACCTCTATCCTGTGTAGTAAATAATGCATTGGACATTCTCATTTCGTAGCTGCCCATGGTATGGTTTAATACAGTTTTAAACTACAAACTGAAACCACTAATACCGAAATGGTCAGAACTGATTTTGGAGATTGGCTCAGTTCATAATCAATTTTAACATATTTATAATTCAGTGGTGCTACACGCACCGTGATTCTTCACCGAAAAATCTCACGAAAAATAATCAAACAGTCCCCATTAGCATGCTTAGCATTTGGATGGTCAACGTTTTCCTCTAACTTGGTGATTCCTAGAAATCCGAAGTACATGTAGAGTTATTCTTTATAATTATGGAAAAAATAAATAAATAAATCAACATTTATTTATTTAATTATTTATTTTATACATCAAGTCAGCAGTATTCATTATCCCTGGCCAGTTACACGTTTATCTAAAGCAGTTCAAAGGATGACATAAACTTTTGAAATTATGCAAAATTCCCAATCAAGATATCAAATTCACATCTTCGGTTCACATGTGGCTTACCAACAACCACTAAGACATGAACTTACTATTAAAAAAGTGCAACCCTCAAGATGGGTCTTTTCTGGCCAATCTATGTTCTATCTAGCAGATAAGGTAGTTAAAGTGATCAACAAGAAAAAAGAAATCAACATAATTGAGTTCAGTTCCAAATATTTCTTTCCATGTGAAGAAGATGAAGATCCAACTAGAATAGATTTTCCTTCATATACCTGTACAAGAATTGTCGCCCTCAACAAGTACCTCATAGACTGTTCTTATACATGCATGTTAGTGTTAGAGCCAACAAATGCGCATAGAACACACATATGTGTACCACAGAGTGCTCATATGACCTAACTCATCGTTTTCCACCGGAAATGCTAGTCTGTCCTACCCATCACAGAGAGTGGGATCCGATTCCCAAAAATAGACTTTAGTCGTGGGGTATGTCTCGCAGGATTGAATCTGCGGGTAGTCCAGAACCACCGGTTCCTCATTCAAAATATCTCTCTCCTGATTGGACTATCAGGATTTTTGTAGTGAATAAGTCTTACATGAGTCTTACGGGGTGGTTATCATGTTTGTATGGGAGGATTTATCAAATCCATATAAAACAAAAAAATAATTTATTTTTATGAACCTAAAAATTATGAGTTTTACTTTCTTGGCCCAGGGTTATTTAATAAAACTTACAAATTATTCCAGTGGCCCTGGAATATTATAAGAAGTAGGATTAACAAAATAACCGGTGTGCATATTACATGCACATAAAATAAGTGTGCATATTGCCTGCACACTATAAAAATATGAAGAAAATTATTATGATTTTTTACAACAATCAGTGTGCATATTGCCTGCACACTATAAAATATGAAGAAAATTTAAAAAAATTATGTACAGAATCCAGTGTGCATATTTCCTACACATTAAATCAGTGTGCATATTGTCTGCACACTATAAAATATAAAGAAATTTAAAAAGATTATTTAAAGAATAAAAAATTATGTGAAATGAAAATTTGATAGTTGTATTTAGGCTCGTTGTGTAGGTCTTTCAAAAAGCTTTCCAAATATATAAAATTTGTCAAATTCTTACGTATGCTTCGTGAGACATGTTATGTTTAAGTAGGCATGACGATTATACCCTTAATAAAGGATATAGTTTCTAAAGAGCCTAAATTTGGTTCCTCTCTTTTCCATAAACCCATCATTAAGATGATATATATGTATAGCCCAAAATATGAGATCTACGGTTAGGATCAGTAGTTTGAATCTATATTTTTATATCCTATGCATGACTAAATTAACCTTTATCAATTAAAATTAATTATATTATTATTTTTGGTCAATTAACTTACTACCATTATTTTAGGTTCATAACGGTTAATCTCTTCTTTTTCGGTCAATAAATAGGTTGTCCGGGTCATCCACGATTATCTCTCTATTCAATATTTTCGCCCCTTCACAAAAGGAAAGAAGACGAACTCCATAAAAAATCAGTAAAATACTAAAAACCCCTTCTCCCTGATCATCATCCTTCTTTCTCCACAATTATCTCTCGGTCTACCTAATTTATGCTTTTACTTGTAAGAAGAACCTTTTCTCTCGTTTGTTCTCCTTCTCTTCTCCTACTTTTTGTTGTTTTAACTTTCCATCATCTCTCTTTTTTTTATCTTGTATTCGATCATAACCCTAGCCAAACCGTTTGACCTTTTTTTGTCTGTAGTTTGGTCCAATCTTAGCTAAACCCTTGACCTTTTTTCGTTTGCAGTTAGTCCAATTTTTCTTTTAGGGATTTGACACAGCACACAGGCGTCTTTGACGTGCCAATTTCTCGTCTGTTTTTTTTCCCCTGTAAATTCTGTTTTTCACATTTCGAGTATGTGGAAAAATCAATTTTTCACCTTTTTACTTTTCGGAAAATTTCGTTTTTCACCTTTCACTTGTGTGAAAATTTTGTTTTTCATCTATCTTTTGAATGAAAATTTAGCTTGAATGAAAATTTAGCTTTTCACCGTCAAAAGCACTTGGAATTTTTGTGTGAAAAATTCATTGTTCACCCTATTTTATTTATTTTGCCTTGCAAAATTTGCAGTGAAAAACTGTGTTTCCACTTTCAACTAGTAACAGAAAAATAAAATTTTAGTTTTATAAAATTGTTATGCTTAGAGGAAAAGAATTTGTAACCGAAAAAAAAATGAGAGAGAAAAAATAGGAATAATCACGAGAAATTTTTTTTTTTCTTCGAAAAAGAGGCAAGACTCAAATACATTGATAATAATACTCCGTTTTCAAAACGGGAGAGATAACACGATTATGATCGGTTACAGGACTGACCAGGAGGTTTCCAATCATCACAGATATTTTAAACAGACAACCAATATAATGAAGCCACACAACAACATAGTTACAGGAAAAAATCTAAAGTAGAATCCTAACCATTCCGGACAATTTTCTAAGTAACAGAGCTAGTTTAAATGGTCTCGTTTGGGTTAAAAGTAGCACACCCAAACAATATAACAAATCTACAATCTGCAGAGATGCTAGGATCCAAAAATCCAACCATTTTGCAAGGTTTTTTCCTAAAACATAGTAAAACATATGACATAGGTGAGAAAGGATCCATAGATCCACCCATTTGTCTCTTGTTTTTTCATAGTAACGGTGACAGTAACAAAGATAACCTGAATAGGTCATCGGAGGACGGAATCGATCTTCGGACGCGGTCTAGGTCTTCATCAGAATTTGTATTCTGGAACTAGTTGTTATTGTTTGTGTCTTCGGTAACCATAAAGTTTCTGTTGGTGTCTTTGTTGAACAAGTTGTATTTGCTGTTGACTTTGGAAATCCTGAAACTGCTGCTGAAGATAATGAGACTATCACAGCCCCCACATTAGTAAGAACATAAGCAAACCAGTAAGTCCTAAAACTAACCCTAATAACTAAAAAATAAACAGATCTATAAGTTCGTCGATTGTTGAAACAACCTAGAGCATTAAGATCATAAACAAGACGAAATAAAACCCAATCACCATAAACAGGGAGGAAAAGAGGTGGAGTTGATGTCTTTTCTTGTACTGTTGGAGTTGCTTTGTCTTCACCACAGGTTAGAACTGAAGATGATCCTATTTTTTGCTTTCTTCCCTGCGAAAGATCACAACCCATACCTGCATAATCATCCTTAAATCAATGGAGAAGAACCACAAAATTGCAACAAGAACAGGTCCTATGATGGAACCCAATCGGTAATTAAAACTTAAAAAATTAACAGCAAAAGATAGATCAAAGAGAAAGGAAGCTATTTATGGTGTCTGATCTGCTCGGATCGGAAATAATCAGGAGTAGTGTTCTTCATTGGATTTTTTTGTTTTGGAGAGAGAAATGGTTTTGGAGAGAGAAATGGTTTTCATCACGAGAATATAGAAGAGAATAAGAAAAAAATCAGGAAAGAGAATTAATTGGAAAGAGAAAATTAAAATTAAATAAAAATTTGTTATCTCCTATATTATGGAAGGTTATAAGAGTAACTTAGAATTTTTTCTAACTAATTATGGGTTTCTAATATAAGTATTCTTATTGATGGGTTTCTAAAACAGAAAATTTTCTTTTTGGGCTAAAAAAAAAGTTTCCCATTTGATAACATCATAAAACATCTTTATCCAAATGACCCTCCTTTTTTAAAGATCATTTCAAAAAAAATGGTTAATTTTTTTAAAAATGAATTTTAAGTTAAAAGGCCATTTGAGTAAGAGAGAGTGAGGGGAGGGCCAAACACTTAATTCCCACAAAACAAAATAATGACACCGCTTAATTCACCAACTTGATAACCTCCTAAAAAACTTGCGAATTTGGTAACTCCTATAGTAGCCGCCTTGCCTTCTAAAATAAGGTTTTTAAAGTTAATTAATTAATCATATACATGACTAACCTGGCAACAAATTATTTATAATCTCACATTATTCGGTAACCTGAAGTTCTGTGGTAAATAAACTCTTGTCAACGCTATGGTTGCAAGCAAGTTTTAAAGTTATTATTTGGACCTTAATTCACTACAACTCTGACCTTATTTGTCAAAACATAAATTTGTCCCAGAAGAAATCACCATTATCCATCACAAAACATAACATATTCGGCACATTTTGAGCCATATAACATCTAAAGAAAGGTTGACAAATAGACACCAAAGAAACACAATTAATATACCTCCAATAATACACAATTAAAGTGTTTTAATGTCAATCAATTTTAATTGATTGACATTAAAACACCAAAGAAACACAATTAATAGACACCAAAGAAACACAATTAATATACCTCCAATAATACACAATTAAAGTGTTTTAATGTCAATCAATTTTATCAAATTCTATCCTTAGATTCCTTACAGAAGACGGTGAAATGATAACCAACAAAAATGTGCTTCCCCGAGCACAATTCAAACCCCTAATCATTTTTTATTTTTGTAATGACTGTATTAGTATATATTCCAAAATTTTGTGGCTCATTAAATTAAACAGATATGCGAACTCTCTTTTCTTATCTTTACAACGCATTAAGATGAATGAAGATTACATATGCAATAACTCTGTTTGCATCTAAAAAAGATTCATATTATCTTGACTGAGGTCTTTAACTGAAATACAATAAGAATTTTCACAAGTCACCCTGAAAAATTGTTGTTTTTTTCGCATCAGAACAGTATTAGACGTAACTTGCGGTATTTGTGTGGACCATGTGTGATCCATATCAAGCAGCGTTCGCGTGGTCCAGTATGAAACCTCCCTAGGCAGTGTTCGTTCGGTCCAGACTGAAGTGCATGGATATTACCGATGTACTAGACAGTGGAACCATATAGATTTCAGCTTGGCTCTTGTGATTTCTTGGGTATACAACTGAGGATAAGCAAGACCCCCGCCTGCTATAGATTGATCACTTTGTACCTGTTATAGATTGATCACATTTTACGGATGCCATCGCATTCAACATTATTTGGATAAGAAAAAATGTGTGAGTCTGTCTGACAACCTTGAAGAAGACGGAGAGAATCGCACACAAATATATATATATACACACACATAAGTCGGAACATTTTAGCTCACCGAAATCAACATTTTGTTGATGCTGGTGAAGGGATTAGGACATAAAAGGTCACTTGGTCGTGGGCGAAACCATGTGATATATTTTCCTTTTTCGATCCGGAAAAAAAGTGACTTAGCCGAACAACTACCAAAAGTTTCTACATTATTATTTATGACCTTGTTCGACCCGAATGAAAACATGGATTCATGACTAGCTTAATTTTAATGGGTATTCTAGTGGGTGGGGATCGAGTCATCGAGGGTACGTAGGGTGACACTCTTATACGTTGTAGAGAATGGCATAACTCCTGCAAGGGTGAAGCCGACCAAGTTGGGCGTTCGGACAAAGTGGTGGCAGTTGTCCTTTCCCCACTTCGAACAAAGTGGGCGTGATTATACTTCTTGTAGCTTATGAAGATTTTTTTCTTTTTTGAAGCATAGCTTTTGAAGATATACGATGCATTTAGCTTAGAATCTCAATTACTGCGTGCTCAATTTTTTTCAGTAGTTTGTTTGGCTGATCCCCATGCATCTTGAGTTACATGACATGACTGCTTTCAGTAGTTTTTTTCTTTTTCTTTTTTTGAAATCACATTTCAATTTTTTCAAACCAAAATGATGATTACATGACTGCATACAAGATTATAAAAACACCAAAATACAAGTCAAAACCCAAATATAAATGACGACACCAATTGCAAGTACATCGCGAAGAGAAAGAGTCATGAACTGTAAAGACATCCAATTTTTATAGATGTGGTAGTGATGAATGATGGTGTGAACCGGAATCAACTCCGACTATTTAAAATGATTATCTTCTTCAATAAGAGATGCTCCAAATGAAATGGAGTATTTTGCCCAAAATCTTGTAGATCCAAATGAATCCGGGTGCCCTAAATCTCTCTTGTTAAAATAAATCCAAAGTGACGCCGAGCGGAATCGTTGATGTTCTTGATGAATTGAGAATAGAATGCCAAGAAACACCATGGAGATTTTTAAAGAATCACTTTTTTAAGCGAAGAGAAAATCGTCCAAAAGACGAAGAAAAGATCGCCCAAACAGCAAAGAAATGTGTCCATAGACACCAAAAACAACAAAAATAAAAACTAAAAACACAAATTAAATTATTCTTATTCATAAAAAACTACAAATCTTGCTCAGATCTAGCCCAACAGGACTAGATCAGAACAAAAAAGAGAGAAAGTTCTAAGGAGTTTTTTTTTTGTTTTTTCCTTTCTTTCTTTCATTTTTTCTTTCTTTCTTTCCGGGAGAGAGGAAGGACCCATGCATCCTGAGCTACTGCCACTTATTTGTAGTGTACTTCACATGGTAGAGTCTCCGTCAATATTTTCCAAATTTTCATATGATCTCTTGCAAATGTATGAATTATGACCGTTTTCAAGAACCAATACACATTTATGAAGGCTTTATGAATTTGTTAATTAAGTATTTGTAGAGAGCATTGAATGTCCGGATATCCATTCATTCAAGACATGTGCACCATTGTTTTTAAATTTGAGGTTTTGTCATCTGCAAGTTTCACTAGAATTTAACTCCAAAAGTCCCCAATTAGCAAAGATTCCTGCAAATGAAACAGATTTTGTTTTTCAATCATTCATTATTTTTGGAAATTTTCTTATTTTTGAGTTTTCAATTGCATGTGTGAACATTTTTTTTTTTTTCTTGGGACAAACTATATTATAGAAAACTAGCCATTCAGGGGATTAGCTTGATTGGCTTTGTACCTTCGGAAGGTACTACAATCCGGAAATAAAGAGCCGCTATCATCTCTAGAGGATGTAGCATAAGTACAAGCAATTGCTTTCAGTTTTTGCTGTCAATCATGCCTTAGGGAATTATAATTAAAAATTCTAAAATAACAAAATAAGTCTACATTGTCAACGAGTATAGTTATATTTAATGGTTGCGCTGGATGCTTCCACTTTGACCTCAGTTTCTTCACTATCTTCTGGTTTTCCATCTCAATGTTGCAAATCCTGTTCTTGAGTTGTTGATGCCACTTCATTGCCGCCAAAGCCCCCAGAGTCATGCTTTCTTCTATTGTCCCGACGTCGCAGTAGAAGACTTGTTATCCTTTAAATGTTCCTTCTTCATCCGTGATGACTATAACCACGATTGCCTTGAGTAGATGTACCTGCCATTTGCTATAACATAACGTAACAATACTTTGTTTGGGGATATGAACTTGGGAGTTTCTGAGTTGGTATGGATTTTGGGTTCTATTGAGGGTGTATGAAGATGCATGAGTACGGTAGGTTTAGATATGATCATGGATGAGGCTAATAGTTACTGCAGGAGATGGGGTAATATTATGGAAGCACTTATTGCACCTAGCCTTCCATATGTACCAAGCTGCGAGAGCAAATAGTTGACTCCACTTTATATTTCCAATTGGGCTACCTCTGTTATTATCTATCCAAGTTTCTATCCACTGCCTGATGCTTCCTATGTTGCTGTTTATTCTACAATTTATTCCCATCCAGACTGCTCTGCTGAAAGGACAGTTTAGCAAAGAGTGTAACTGGGTTTCTGGTTCAGAAGTACAAAGACTACAGATTGGGTCAATTGCTTGGACCATTCTATTCATAGTAGAGTTGACAGGAAGGATACCATTGTATGCCTTCCACACAAAGACTTTGATGCGCGACAGCACATCAAGAGACCAAATATGACCCCAAACAGGGTTCATGGTAGTTATGGAGTTGGTGGGATGAGCATGGTCTTTGATGAGATATTCATAAACAGACTTAACCGTTAAATCTTCCTTATTGGTTAAAGGCCAGATCAAGGTGTCGGAGGTGCCATTGGAGTTGGTTAGGTCTATCCCCATAATATTTTGCACAACCTCATGGGGGAGAACTTGGTGCAGGAAATCTACATTCCACTATTTGGAGGAGGAGTGCATAAGGTCTTTCACGTTGATTAGGGTATTCTCTATGGTGGGTTTGATATCGTTTCTCACAATGGTATTAGGGTTGTCAAGGGGTATCCAGTTATGGTTCCATATCTGGATATCCTTTCCATCTCCTACCTTCCAGATGGCTACTTCCTTGATTATTTTTATCCCATTCCAGAGACCTTTCAAAACCGGGAGAAGTTACCTTTTGGTTGAGTGATGTTTAGTGGGTAAACGTTTCTGAAGTATTTAGTTTCTAGGATTTTGTACCACAAAGCTTTCGGGTTTTTTATCATTCTCCATGCTAGCTTGGATAACATTGCATGATTGAATTTTCCATATTTCTTTAAGCCAAGCCCACCACTTGTAGTGGGCTTACAAATTCCACCCCATGCCATAGGACACCAACCACGGTTACTGTCCTTAGCATGATCCCATCAGAAGGATCTGTTGAGGGCATCCATTTTCTTGGTTATAGTTTTAGGAATCACGAAGCAAGACATTTGGTATGTTGCCAAAGTGTCTGCAACGTGTTTTATCATGACCCCCTTTCCTGCAGGGGAGAGAAGCCTCCAACCTTTTAGTCTACCACGAAGTTTTTCAACTAGAGGTTCGAAACACTTGATTTTGAACTTGTGGGTGAATAGAGGGACCCCTAGATATTTGTCATCTAGTCTAATCCTACGCACTTTGAGGATTTGCAAAATCTCCCTTATGTCACAATTTGGTACCGATTTGCTAAAGAAGATCCCAGATTTATCATAGTTAATTTGTTGACCTGACCCATTGCTAAAGAGGTCAAGAATTTTCACCAGGTTCTTACATTCCTTTTTCCCTGCTTTTGTGAATATTAGGCAATCATCAGCAAAAAGGAGATGAGAGATTGATGGAGACACTTTGAAAACTTCACCCCACTTATCAATTTTTTATTTTCAGGCTCCAAGAGGACTCTCGAGAGGTATTCCATACAAATGATGAATAAGTACGGAGAGAGAGGGTCTCCTTGCCTTAATCCCCTAGTAGGCCTAAAGAAACCCGTCGGAGACCCATTGATAAGAACCGCGCTGGAGGTGGTTCCTATGCATTGAGCGATTAACTCAATCTAGTTTTTACAGAAACCCATTTTTTCCATGACTTTAACAAAAAGAAGACCATTCTACCCGATCAAAGGCTTTAGACATATCTATTTTTAGACCCATGAACCCTTTCTTTTTCTTGTGTTTTATTTCAGTCCTCATTGTGTGTATAATCTCATGAGAAATGACAATGTTGTCAGAGATCTGCCTACCAGGGACGAAAGCAGATTGATAAGGGGAAATCAATTTTTCCAGGTGAGGTTGGATCCTATTAGCTAGCAGTTTCGAGATGATTTTGTAGAAGGTATTACATAATGAAATAGGTCTAAAATCCTTTGGTGTTTCCGGAGAATCAATTTTTGGAATGAGAGTTATAAAAGTTGAATTGATTTCTTTTAGAATGTGTCTAGTTTCAAAAAATTCTTGTATCATTTTAATTAACTCATCCTTGACGAGAAACCAGTTTTTTTGAAAAAAGATTGCAGGGAATCCGTCCGGGCCCGGGGATTTGTTTGGATGCATGTCAAAGAGGATGAGTTTTATTTCAAGTTCTGAAGGTTTTCCCATAACTTTGGAGTTATCCAGATCTGTTAAACACCGGGGAATCAGATTAATGATTTGATCCGATATATCAGGATAAGAGGAAGAAGCCATAGAGGCGAAGTGGGTGTAGAAGGTGTCAACTATTTCTTGTCTTTCATTACACCAAGTTCCATCATCTCTATTAACTGTCTCAATTCTCAATTTCCTAGCCTTATAATTAGCCGTTGAATGGAAATATCCGGTATTTTTGTCTCCCAGATGCAAGTTGTTATTCGAAGCTTTTGGTTTCCAAAACGCTTCTTCGGAATTATACCATTTTTCTAGGTCACTTTTAATTTCCAGAATCTTAGGGCTGTTATCTTGAAGGTTGAGATTGTTTTTAGCATGATTAAGATTTTGAGTGAGTTTCTTGATATTTTGTTGGATGTTCCCAAAATGCTCCCTTTTCCAAATTCTTATATTAGTTTTAACATTTTTTAGACGGGACAAAAAACTAAAGGTTGCTGACCCCCCTGGGTAAAAGTCCCAGGAATCCTCAATCATTTGGAAGCACGACGGGTCCTCCATATAAATCCCAAAGAACTTAAATGGTTTGGCTTCGTATTTCCAGCAAGGAGAGGTTCTTATGAGAATTGGGGCATGGTAGGACCCCACAGGGGTCAGATGATACACCATCGCCCTAGGGTACAAGCTAAGCCATCCAGAGTTATACATAGCTCTGTCTAGCCTAGCCTCCACAAAATCTTTCCCTTTACGGTGATTGGACAATGTGTAATTATATCCCACAAAACCTAGGTCTACTAGGTCAGCAGAATCAATCAAACTAGAGAAAAAGGTGATTTCATTTTGGTCAGTGGGGGCACCTCCTCTTTTTTTAGAACTCAGAAGGGTGAAATTGAGGTCTCCAGCTATTAACCAGGGTATTTCAGCATTTTTGGATAGGTTTTTAAAATATTCCCAACTAACATGTTTCTTGATTTTGTAAGGACAACCATATACTCCCGAGAACATCCAGGAATTTTTGTTTTTTTTTGCACGTAACTAGTGTATCTATCTGGCTATCGGAAGTGTGAAGAACCTGTACATCTATTTTACTAGACCAAGCTAATACAAGCCCTCCTACAGTACCTATTCACCCCAGTCGGATTCATGATAACCATGTTGGTGAATTTGAGGTTTTTGATGAGAGGATTGATAGTGGTTTCATGGTTCTTCGTTTCTTAGAGAAATAGGATATCTGGGATATATTCAGAAATAAGTTTCTTCAGGTGAGATTGGGTTGATGATTTTCCTAAGCCCTGGCAGTTCCAGGCTAAGACACTTAGGGCCATAAATAAAATTTCTGAATTGACACTCCACAACGAGAAGGTGAGAGAGAGACTCCGGATTACAGGACTAGTGAAGGGAGCTAGTTTGCAAAGATCATTTAGATGGCTTTGTGTTGTTCCATGCATAGCAAAAGTGACATATCTTGCAACTGTGTGTGTTGAACATGTGCAGTTTATGTTTCGAGAACACCTAATTAATTCCTTGAATAAGACTACAATCCGACGAGTATAAATAAAATTTGTAAGATTTAGGCTTACTTGGTTATCAATGAGCGAGCTTGCTTCCCTATTGCTAGTTGTGTATGGACTAACGGCATTCCCCCATCTTTTTCCTTTCTCCTTACTGCTGTTCTTGAGGGCATTCATCTTCATTTTCTCATTGCTGACACCACTGGTTAAAATTGAGGGTCTTGAGATGTAGGTTGAGTCTGAATTTTGCATTTCTAGATGGTGGCTTTGGGATTTATAGGGTTGAGGGAACTTTCTAGATGGAAGGCTTTTGTAGTTAGGGGTGAGCTGAGGGAGACTGATCTTATTTGTAGTTGCACTTGTATTGTAATGGACATACCAGCCGCATGAGTTGTCGACATCTCCTTCTTCCAATTTTTCTAAATAGCTACTAAACTTGAGAATCTTCCATACTGGTTCTTCTTCTTTGGCTGATTCAGCAAGCCTTTTTCTTTAAACATGTTTGCCAATCCATTGTTCATCATGTCTGACACACACTCTAAAACTTGGTATTGGAGATGGGCCACGAAAATTTTCCATCATCATCTTGTCTCTTCGGGGATAAGTATCAACTGAACTTATGTTGTTTTCTCTTAACCGAAGTAGGGAGTTTTTTGCTACTGTATCAGTTGGTGAAGTGAGATAACATCCTTCATTCACTTGTTTTCCAATTGCCATCTCATGGTTCTTCTTTAACTTTTTCACTAATTTTTCTGTATCATCATTTCCAGCTGCCCATTTCTCACTTCTTTGATGCATTGTCTTTGATTCATTGTCTTTTTTACAATCATAGCTATTAACAGGTTGAGAGCTAGAGGAAATGATTATTTGTTTCGTGCACCAACTATTTAGGCACCGATTCATTAACTCATAAACAATAAGACTTAAAAACCACCAGTATGATTTAAGAGTTACTTTGAGTGGTGATTGGGTGAATTGGGGTTTGTGAGGCTGTCTCGGTTCAAAGGGATTCATAATACAAACCAACAAACAGGGGCTATAGAGAGGGATTAACGGTATTGAGCAAGATAAAAAATGGGATTTGGGAGACCACGATTTGAGGGGTAAAGGGATGGAGATGATGAATGGAAGAAAAGGGGACAAAACAGCGGCGAAAGAAAAAATGAAAATGAATACCCTCCACAAGAACAGAAGTATTAGCACAAATAAGTTAGATAAGTTCATACGTACCTTATAACATCATTGCAATTAGCTCTGGGGAGCTCACGATAACCAGGTAAGGAAGAAAGTTTATTCAAATATCATTCCAGAACACATTTTGTTTTGGATTTAACAAGGAAATAGAGATTTTGGTAGAAATTGGTGGGTAAAAATGAGGACTAAAGATGATTAATCTATAGATCCGAAAATAAAAAGCTTGATTAATCAACACTAGATCTGTCAAGATAGATAGGATAATTTGGGAATCGGAAGGAGACTGTGTCGACTCAGTTTTCTCCCGATTTTCGGAGTTGGTGAAAATTGGATTATGGTGTCGACAAAACTAATATATCAAACAAGAAACATGTATTATGAAATCAAACTAATCCATAACCAATATTAAAATTCTAGCTCATATTCATGGAGTTCATGACAAGAAAAAAGAGAAAGGTTTTCATGTTTCTAAACCCTTGAATAAAAGTAGAAGTAAAGATCTTGTGTGTGTTTTCTTCCTCACGTTGTAAAAATATCAAGATTGATAGGGGACACCAGTACTAGCAGGGGTACCAATCCAGAGGCCCAGTGGTCAGGACTCACGATTGTTGCGACTTCCGAGAGACAATGACACCGAGAGATTTATAGTCGGCAAAAATTCTAGCTCCATTTTGCTTCTCTTTTCTTGTTCAGTTGTTTGTGTCCAGTGGTAGCAGTGTAGTGTGCTTCTGCAGTTCTTTGGTGAAGTTAGATGGTTACTTATCATCTTAATATATTTATCTCTTTAATCCAGAAAAAGATAGTTACTTATCACATTTGTTTGGTAAACCGACCCCTACAGTCGAAAAGGTGAGGTTGCCCCATCATACCTAAGCAGGGGTTTCTTTCCAGCCTCTTAATTTTGTTGGAAAAGTCTCACAAGCCAAAGGTTTCCCATGGTACAACTGATAAGATGGTATGGTTATCCCCACTGTACTCAATGGCCATGTCGTTGGGTGCGTAGTACCTCCGACAGCGCCCGACAAAAATAGTGGTCCCTGTAAACGATCCAATTTCTATTCTCGGCAATTAATCATGAAGAAAAGTCGTGTTCTGATCGTTGTTGTGTTCAACTTTTACAACAATGTGGTTGGTCGTAGGGCTGTCAATGGATAACCGAATATTCGATATCCGTCCGAGTCCGTTCGAATCGTTAGGATATTATCCGAAATTTCGGATAACGGATACGGATACCTTATCGGATATTCTTACTTTAACGAAACGGATACGGAAAAGGTACTATCCTATAGGATAATATCCGTTATCCGTTAAAGAATGCATATGCAAATTTTTTTTTAATTTTTTTGAGTAATATATTTAGTTGTTAACTTGGTAGTATATGAAGACTTAGAAATAAAAATATTATGGAAGAAAAAAAAACACAACTAGTTTTGTTGGTTATGAGAAAAGCGGAGGATTTTTCAATTCTGATAGAGAAGATTAAAGATTTGAGTTTTGTTTAATAATAATTTAATATAATAATTTTAAAGTCAAATTTTTTGCATTTGATCAAGGTATTTGGTTTTATTAGTTGAATTTCCTTAGAGTTTCTTTAATTTATTTACAATTTATCAAA
Organism: Papaver atlanticum; assembly: GCA_023531105.1. NCBI lineage: Eukaryota > Viridiplantae > Streptophyta > Magnoliopsida > Ranunculales > Papaveraceae > Papaver > Papaver atlanticum. The sequence continues at coordinate 1,853,393 of JAJJMB010008256.1, read as the reverse complement.
TGTACAGAAAGACTAGAAAAGAATTTAAATTATTTTTATTATAATGAATTACTATCGGATATTACCGGATATTATCGGATATCCGGCATTGTTATCGGAACGGATACGAAAAATCTTTTAGAATATCCGTCGGATATTATCGGATATCCGGTAATCTTATTGGTAACGGATATGGTAGAGGTCATATCCGTTTCGATAGGTACCGTTGACAGCCCTAGTTGGTCGTCCATTTATCTGAGTTTCCTTACCCAGACAAGCCAATCTTTTTCTCAATTTTCAGTTGTTTTTTACTTGATTTCCTTACACACATGAGTTTTCCTATTTTCAGCTAAGTTGGGTTTTCTACTTGATAGAAAATGACATGGTGTGCCTACTGCCATTGCTTTGGCGTCATGTAAATCGTACAGAAACATGTTTCCCACGTTTTAAATGCATGAAAATATACATTAACTAGATGAACTGTGTATTGCTGAGCTATTTTTTCCTGACATTGCCATAAAACAAAACTGTAAATGCATAGTGTGCCTACTTTCATTGTGTAGGATCGAGCTAGAGAGAGGAGAGCACAAATGCGGAAGCATAAAACGACTACATTGATAATAATAATACGGTGTACAATTTTGTTTTTTTATTTTTTATTTTTTTTGCAAACTCCGAGCTTCTCCCTGACTTCCATAAATCAACATCACCAATAACAAAAAAATTCCAAATATTGTCACCTTCCAAAAAAAAAGCCCTTAAACAAAAGTTTCCTAAAACTGGCACCTTCCAAATATAAACCAGTTTCCTAAAAGTGACACCTTCTATATATATTGTCCAGTTTCCCAAAAATGGCACCTTCCATATGCTAACCAATCTTCACCAGCCTTCAAACACCATCCATATCTCCATCCTCCATCTCTATCTGTTCGCACTTTGCAACATCATCTTCATCATTCATCACATCTTAATAATGGCAGCATCAGCTCGGAACACAGCAACCATCAATTCTTCTCTAATTCCTCTCGGTTTCAAACTCCACAGACGCACAACTTATTGGTGAATACCCATCACAACGAACCACAGACCTCATTCATCAAACTGTTATTATTATTTTTATATCTCGAACCACTGTCCCTTTTGACCCCACGAACCACTCTAGGTTCAACGCAGACGCAACAAAAGTTTTTTTTTATCCTTCACAAAAAACTAAGAACCAATTCTCTACCGAAAACAAACAATTTCTTCAACTCTTTCTCCTTCTCCTCTCTCTTCCTCTCACCTTGCTTGATACCAAATGTAGGATCGAGCTTGAGATAGGAGAGCACAAACGCGGAAACATAAAACGACTACATTGATAATAATAATAATACGGTGTACAATTCTTATGGCTCAATAGTCTACTTATAGTTTCACAAACTTGACGATCACTCAAAGCACTTTCCTAATAAAATCAAACTCTAAATAAAGCACACTTCTAGAAATACAAAGAAACTCTAAACATAGTAAAACTCTAAAACTAGCAACCGGCTCAACTTGCTTCTCAAGTTAACTCGACTTCCAAATATGACATGCTGTGTCAACTTCTCTTGTTGATCAAAACTGACTGCGTCAACTGCAGTAGTTGATCCCAAATCTTCTTCATACTGCGTCAACAATACTTGTTGATCCACTAACCAAATCACCATATCCTGGTTTAACTTCCAACACATTGCTTTGGCGTCATGTACAGAAACAAGCTTCCCACGTTTTAAATGCATGAAAAAAAACACATTAGCTAGATGAACTGTGTACTGCTGAGCTAATTTTTTCCTGACATTGCCGTAACGAAACTGTATGTTTTGTATTGCATGTTGGCCACAACTACTGAGGGTCCATTTGATAGGTAGACTACCTATGAACTGTACTGCAAAATGCAACAGTACGCTTTTCGGAACCATGTGCATCACATGCCTCGTATCCCACTCGCATAATATCAATGAATGTCCACACAACACTACACTAAAATCAGGAATTTATCACAGTGTAACCTATCACAGTTTATTTTTTAATCACTGATACACTTGTAATAAGTATTATAACAATTATAACTGTTAATAAATTTTGTATAACTGTTAATAAATTTTGTATTTGTGATAATGATTAGGATTTTTTTTTTTATTAGTAACAATAATATTTGTTGACAATTATCCAGACAATCACAATTATAACCTAAAATGATGTTTCCACCCAAATATTTCACAACATCTAAAACATCCCCAAATTAATAACCCTTAGGATTTTTTTTGTCACTATTTTCACAACATTTATACAAAATAACAATTTTATTTAATTTCTAAAAATCAATATTTAATTTTTTAATTTTTTAATATTAGAAAACAGGATCAAGACCAAGTCAACAAGTCACGCCTTTGTAGGAAATTTGACTTGGACAAATACCAACCTTTTCTCGCCCATCAAGGAGATGCTTGCCCAGCATCGGCTGCGCTGGTTTGGGCATCTCCAGCGAAGACCGCATGATTCTCCAGTGCGAGTAGGTTGCATTAGGCGCGCGGAAGGAAGGATGCAGCGCAGAGGCCGACCGAAGCTAACTTGGGATGAGTGCGTAAAGGACATGTGCAATCGAAATCTCTCAACAGAGCAGGCGTTGGACAGATAGACATGGAGGGCGGCGATATGCGTGGAAGAGGTAGGTTTCAGGTACGACGACTAACAAACCCCCTTTTTCTATATTCGTCGTCAATTTCTTTGCCACTAAATCAGCGAACACGTAAAGACAACCCTGCAGATTGTGAAGGGGGAACCCCCTGTAGCGCTGCAGTTGGCAGGATGTGAAGGGGAAATACCCTGTAGCTTCTGCAACAGGGACATGGTGTAAGCATATCCGCGTTAATGGTCGAGAATTCGTAATCCCATAATACGGTGATTACTTACCATCTAGTCAATAAACAATCGCGGCGCGGGTAGCGTCAAGTATTTTGCTTGCCATAGTGCAAGTTGTGCAAGGCTTGACAAGCCGGCGTAAAAACTATGTTATATTTTTTGGAGATATTCTCTAGTCGACCCGGTACTTGCTACTGGAAAAGACTTTGGATTTGGATTTGGAAATACCAACCTTTTCTCTCGATTTTGTCGACAAAACTACAACATAAATATCTGCTTCTTCCGAAGACGGTGAAAATGACCAGACTACCCTTATCAGAATAAGTGTAATAAAAATTCTGAAGACTGTGAAAATGACCATATTACCCTTATTGGAAATAAGTGCAATAAATATTATGGAGACTGTGAAAATGACCAGACTACCTTATCAGAAATAAGTAAAGTAAATATTACAGACTGTAAAAATGACCATATTACCCATATTGGAAATAAGTGTAATAAATATTATGGAAAATATGAAAATGACCAGACTACCCTTATCGAAAATAACTAAAGTAAATATTACACACTTTGAAAATGACCATATTACCCTTACTGGAAATAAGTACAATAAATATTATAAAGACTGTGAAAATGACCAGACTACTCTTATCGGAAATAAGTAAAGTAAATATTACAGACTGTGAAAACGACCATATTACTCTTACTGTAAATAAGTGCAATAAATATTCTGGAGACTATGAAAATGACCAGACTACCCTTATCAGAAATAGGTAAAGTAAATATTACAAACTGTTAAATGACCATATTACCCTTACTTGAAATAAGATAATTAAAATATTATGGAGACTGTGAAAATAACCAGACTACCCTTATCGAAAATAAGGAAACTAAATATTACAGATTATGAAAATGACCATATTACCCTTACTGGAAATAAGTGCAATACATATTATTAATGCCGAAAAAATGACCAGACTACCCTTATCGGAAATAAGTAAAGTAAATATTACACATTGTCAAAATGACCATATTACCCTTACTGGAAATAAGTGCAATAAATATTATGGAGACTGTGAAAATGACCAGACTACCCTTACCGGAAATAAGAAAAGAAAATATTACACAGTGTAAAAATGACCATATTACCTTTACTGGAAATATTATGGAGACTATAAAACTGACCAGACTACCCTTATCGGAATTAAGTAAAGTAAATATTACAGACTGTGAAAATGACCATATTACCTTACAAGAAATAAGTGTAATAAATAATATGGAGACTTTGAAAATGACCAGACTACTCTTATAAAAAATAAGTAAAGTAAATATTATAGACTGTGAAAATGACCATATTACCCTTACTGGAAATAAGTGTAATAAATTATGGATACTGAGAAAATGACCAGACTACCCTTATTGGAAATAAGTAAAGTAAATATAACAGACAGTGAAAATGACCATATTACCCTTATTGGAAATTTGTGAAATAAATATTATGGAGAATGTGAAAATGAAAAGACTACCTTATCAGAAATAAGTAAAGTAAATATTACAGATTGTAAAAAGGACCATATTACCCTTACTGGATATAAGTGTAATAAATATTATGGAGACTGTAAAAATGACCAAACTACCCATATCGGAAATAAGTAAAGTAAATATTACAGATTGTGAAAATGACCATATTACCTTTATAGGAAATAGGTGTAATAAATATTATGGAGACTGTGAAAATGACCAGACTACCCTTATCGGAAATAGGTAGAGTAAATATAACAGACTGTGAAAATGACCATATTACCCTTACTGGAGGTCATTTTCACAGTCTCCATAATGTTTATTGCACTTTTCCAGTATGGGTAATATGGTCATTTTTACAGTCTGTAATATTTACTGTACGTATTTTCGATAAGGTTTGTATGGTCATTTTTATAGTTTCCATAATATTTATTGCACTGATTTCCAGTAAGGAATATGGTCATTTTCAAAGTGTGTAATGTTTACTTTAGTTATTTTCGATAAGGGTAGTCTGGTCATTTTCACAGTTTCCATAATACTTATTACACTTATTTTCAATATTGGTAATATGGTCATTTTCACAGTCTGTAATATTTACTTTACGTATTTCCGATAAGGTTTGTATGGTCATTTTTATAGTTTCCATAATATTTATTGCACTGATTTCCAGTAAGGAATATGGTCATTTTCAAAGTGTGTAATATTTACTTTAGTTATTTTCGATAAGGGTAGTCTGGTCATTTTCATATTTTCCATAATATTTATTACACTTATTTCCAATATGGGTAATATGGTCATTTTTACAGTCTGTAATATATACTTTACTTATTTCTGATAAGGTAGTCTGGTCATTTTCACAGACTCCATAATATTTATTGTATAAATTTCCAGTAAGGGTAATATGGTCATTTTCAAAGTGTGTAATATTTACTTTACTTATTTTCAATAAGGGTAGTCTGGTCATTTTCACAGTCTCCATAATATTTATTACACTTATTTCCTATAAAGGTAATATGGTCATTTTCACAATCTGTAATATTTACTTTACTTATTTCCGATACGGGTAGTTTAGTCATTTTTACAGTCTCCATAATATTTATTACACTTATTTCCTGTAAGGGTAATATGGTCATTTTTACAGTCTGTAATATTTACTTTACTGCAAGTGTAGTCCTGTTCGGAGGCAGTTTCGACCCTCTTAGAAATAGAATTAGTTTAAGGTCTCTTCTAATGAAATGTAGTCCTCTTAATAAGGTTTTGGAATTGATATTAAGCATTTCATTACGAATTACAGATCGTGACTTATGCCTATTTCTAGGAACTGATATTCTGTATTTTAATTAATTCTGCAAGTGTGCAGTCATGAATGATTTGACCTCATACTGAGCACATTAGCTAATGATACAGAGATAAATAACATACTGATTTTCCTCCATGTTCGTCTAGGCCATGAAATTCTTTACTTAGGAAAAATGAGTATTTCCTTGTTTGGAATTCTGACTTGAAACTAAGACAAATTGTCTCAACTGTAAGTAATTTTTGTATTCAGCCTAATGGCTTCTTAAATGGTTAGGAAAACTTTCTAATAATATTTATGTTAGCGATCGAAGACATAAATGGTGAAGTCTGGCAGGTAAAATGCTAGACCGTATGAATAATTTTGAACTTTTTAGTTAGGTTTGTAAAAGAATTTCAGATTGAGCATTAATTTAGTGCTAATGTCGACTTGTTTGCAGGTGCTGATGGTAAGAAAGGTGGTTAGTGTGGATCCGTAATGATAAGAGTGGTTCAACAGTCATTGTTGGGTTCTATCCTGTCAAATATGTTGTTAGTGCTTGCTTAAGAGTTTATGTTGTGCGTGATAAGTTCCTTCACATACATATCGTATCATTTGGTATTCTAGCGTAATGAAGAGAACTAACTATACTATGAAGATGCAGTCTCTAATATATGCCACATAAAATTTTCGTAGGTAGAAGAGGAGCAATAGGAAAAAGAGTGTGACGATGATGAGGCCCCCTGAGATAACGCTATGGGAAGCAATCGGATGGCTAGGTGTTTTAACTCTTTGGATTTACGTTCTTTCTGGATACCTGGTTGATGCGATAGAGGTATCATATACTCCCCTGTAGTAGGCATCTATTATTATGTGACTCATTGTGTTGGAATATAAATTTTTATTTGATAACTACTTCTCGTTGGTCATTTTTGAGTGTTATGCTTTGAGACAGGGTGACTATGAGGTTCGTTTTGTTGGTTTTCTTATCTGCTGTTAGGAGGGAACATTCACTGAATCAAGATTATATAAGTGTAATTAGATGGTATATCCCTATAGTAATTCTACTGCATCAAAGTGCGGAAGAAAACTATTTAGGACTAGAGAAGTCAATAACATTTTACGTTGGAGACCCGGTACAGGCATCTGCTAATTGCTTCTTGGCTAATTTTTTCTCTTGTTATTTTAGCCAAACTAACTGATATCAATGTTTTCTGTACATATGTAGGCTTTGCTGATCCAGTTCCGTTTGTTTCACAACGGTAGTGCCGTTAAAGGAACCATCTCTGTGAACTAGAAGGTAAACAATTTTGCTATAGATTTTTTTGCTTCAATTTTGGAAAAACGTTTTTCTTTAAGTTGTTAAATCACTAGTCACTATCAATGTTGTTGTTGGTGTCTGCAAGTTATCAATCAACTTGTTTAGTAATGTTGCGTGTTTTCAAATTTTCAGCTCCCCTGTAACACAATCCAAGTACGGCCATCAATGATTGAACTTAGAGTGATCTAAAACATGTTAATGATGAACCCATGACCAACTCCTTTGAGGTTGTAGTTACAAGGTATGTGCATGCATAAGCTTGACATGGTTGTAGTTGTTACTATTAGTGTTTGATTTTATATATTCAGAACTAGAAAAATACACTCAATTAGGTAATGCATTTCCTTAACTCACTCGAACGCGGCCTAATTCTTATCTACTAGAAATCTTAATCCATTTGTTGTCTCCTTAACCCCTAGATCTTGTTGTTTCCTGGATGTGTTTGCCATTAGGCCTTCTATCTTGTGGGTACATCATAGGGCTACAGTTTCCTAAACAACTAATAGTTTGATTGTTCTTTTCAGGGAGCATCAGACTCATGGAATATGCCAGTGGCATTCGTCAGTGTCATTTTGCTTCCTATTTGGAATTGCTGCAGAACATGCGGAGTCCAGATCCATGATGACGACCTGTATTGCAGGCCTGTAAACTGGGAGCCCAGGTCCATGATAATGACTTGGGCTACCCGTTTTTTTTAATTGTAATTGAAGTATTGTCACTGTTATAACTGTAACAACAAATGTAAGTAAAGTAACACGTGTCGTTATCTCAGAGTTGTTGCAAATGAGAGTAACAGTTTAACTGTTACTGTAGTCGTAACTGAAGGACGTGTCGCATTCTAAAAATTAGATCAATTGTTGCTATTAATTATTGTAACGGTTTACAGATGTGACTTTAATTAATTATTGTCACAAAAAAATTCCTTGCAAGGCACTATAACATTATTAGTCCCGCGTTTCTGCAACGGCGTATATGTGTTACAAAAATTTTCAGTAACAGATATATCCTGTGACAAAAACCTGGATTTGGTGTTGTGCAACAGACCCACAAGACAAGCTTACAGACTTGTACGAGACCTCTGCATAGGCCAAGAGCCATTACACCATTCGTCAAGTCCCACATCCCCCTAGCCCTTTAATTTCGATCTAATCTAGAGGAATATGTCAGCATACCATAAGTACCAAAGAAACTATTCAAATTCATGCACGTTAGAGCAAACAAACGCGTATTGAACAGACAGACGATGTATCGTGCCCAAGGGACCTAACTGATTGCCCACCACCCTAACCTTATTTTTCAAAACATTAAATCTGTCAATCCTTTTGAAGAAGAAATTATCATTCATTGTCGATCATATAACGTGTAAGGCACGTTTTCAACAATATCAATTTACTGGTCATTAAACAGATAAATGAACTATTCTTTTCTTCAGCAGATCAAGACGAAGATAATTTTCAATGACGAATTCATCAAATTAGCATTAAAAATATAAATAAAGATTAGCATGTAAAAGAAAAAAGAAAAAAACCTATTGGCTTATTTACATAACACTTCGATATTACTCATTGAAGTAACTATTGCAATCAAACTAGAATCACATTAACTTTATTTTAATCTAAAAGAGATTCACATAATATTTTGTAGGAAAAAAAACGAAAGAAACTAAAAATCCATAAACTTCCTACAGTAACTAAAAGTATCGCTGTGGTCCAGTAATGAAAAAAAAAATCAGCTTAGTTATAATGATTTGTTGGGTCGACTTCTAAGGATATGCAAGATCGCCACCTAAAGGTGTCTTTCCATCCCCTTGTTTTAGTTGGCTATATCAAAGGTATCACATGATACAACTGCTAAGAAGGTATGGTCATCTCCATGGTACCTAAGGGCCCTGTCGTCGTGTAAAACATCCGACATGGCCCGACAAAGATAATGGTCCCTGCGAAAATTTTGATTCGGCAATCAATCGTACAGAAAGAAATGGGGATGTCATTTTCTGATCATTGTCGTCTCCATTTGGTGATCACCTTTTATAAAAATGTGGTTATTCATTCATCAGTTTCCTTATCTATACAAACCACCATTTTTATTCTCAATTCCAGTTGTTTTGCTTACTAGACTTCCTTCATATGTACTAAACAGCAGATGATTTTTCCTACCTTCAGTTAAGTTAGGTTTTCTACTTGACTCTCCGCCTACTGCAATTGATTTTGGCATCATGTACAAATATATTCTCACGTTTAAAATGCGTGAACATTGACATCAACTATATGGGTCATATTGCAATGTCGTCCACAATACTTAGGGGTTCATTGGTCTAACTATCTACTGTACTGCATAATGCAACCAAATTACATCTTGCCGAACCATGTGTCACACATATGCACTTGCGTAGTATCAATATTGCCATACTTTTAGACATACAAGACAAGCTTACAAGCTTACAGACTAGGACAAGAACTTTGCCTAGGCCAACAGCTAGCACTTGCACCATTCGGCAAGTCCCACATCCCTGGATCTAAGACAGTTCAGGGATGACATAGACTAATTAATTGAAAATACAAAATTTCACATGTGCTGCGTAACAACCACTAATAAGAACTATTAGAAAAGTGCAACCCTAAAATCTAAAATTATATCAAGATGGGTCTCTTTCTAAACATGTCGGCCAATCTTATGTTCTAGCATGCAGATAAGGTGGTTGAAGGGATCAACAAGCAAGATCAAATCCAAATAATTGAGCTCAACTAAGATTCCCACGCATTGTCCAAGTGAGGAGGAACTGGAGATATGATTAGATTTACTTTCACTTAATCTAGACGAATATGTCTGCCTTGACAAGCACCCAGAAAAAAAATGTTCAAATTCATGCATGTTAGAGCAAACAAACGCGTAGTGAACAGGCAGGCGATGTATCTACGTATCATACTCAAGGGACCTAACTGATTGTCTTCAACCCTAACTCAATTTGTCAAAAAGTAAATCTTTCACTCACTTCCAAGACGAATCATCATTTTCAATCACAAAGTTTATAACATATTTGATACACTTTCAACCATAACGTCTTAAAAAATCAAACAGTCATTAAAGAAGACGGTGAATTTGAACATATATGCTTCGGCAAGTACAATAATCAGATGAGATCGCTAATCACTTTCAATTTTGATTACTTTATTTGCGTATTATTATCTAATGACGAAATTATCGACTGAGAAAAAATATATTTAAATAATGTTAAGGATCGAGCAAGAGAGAGGAGAGCATAAACGCGGAAGCAATAAACGATTACATTGATAATAATTTTGGTGTATCTTTCTCATTAATTCTTCAATCTATTTATACAATCACAAGACTTGGTTCTCAAGACATTCAATTCCTAATATACTCAAAATAAGCTAAAATAAATCTCCTAATTATAGTCTCCTATTATATTTCCTAATACCCTCCCTCAAGATGGAGCATGGAGATCACGAATGCCCATCTTGGACAAAAGAAATTTAAACTGGGCTTTCCCTAACGCTTTTGCGAAAATTTCTTCCAATTGTAGTTTATGGACGTTACGGTCTCAATCGTAGTTTAAGGACATTTCGGTCCTCTTCGTAGTTTAGGGACATTTTCGGTCCTCTTCGTAGTTTAGGGACATTTCGGTCCTCTTCGTAAGTTTAGAACATACAGGTTCCATTGTGGTAGTTTAGGGACATTTCGGTCCTCTTCGTAGTTTAAAGACATTTCGGTCCCAATCGTAGTTTTTGGACATTGCGATCCCCTTCGTAGTTTTTGGACATTGCGGTCCCCTTCGTAGTTTTTGGACGTTTCGGTCCCATTCATAGTTTAAGGACATTGCGGTCTCAATCATAGTTTAAGGATGTTTCGGTCCCCTTCATAGTTTAAGGACATTTCGGTCCCCTTCGTAGTTTAAGGACGTTTCGGTCCCAATAGTAGTTTTAGAACATACATGTTCCATCGTAGTTTAGGGACATTTCGGTCCTCTTTGTAGTTTAAGGACGTTTCGATCCCATCTTCGTAGTTTAAGGACGTTTCGGTCCCCTTCGTAGTTTAGGGACATTTCGGTCCTCTTCGTAGTTTAAGGACATTTCGGTCCAATTGGCATCCAACTCAAAACCAATTTGCAATGAATGGAGAGGACCTAAGGATTAAAAGCCGTAGGATCTTAGATTGCCCAACAATGTGGGACTAATAATCTTAACACGCCCCCTCACGTGTAGCCTCCTTGGGTCTAACACGTGGACAATTTAAATCGGGCGACGCGGAGTAAAGGCACGGTTGAATGACTCGTCGCAAATAGCCTGCTCTGCTACCATGTTAAGGATCGAGCAAGAGAGAGGAGAGCATAAACGCGGAAGCAATAAACGATTACATTGATAATAATTTTGGTGTATCTTTCTCATTAATTCTTCAAGCTATTTATACAATCACAAGACTTGGTTCTCAAGACATTCAATTCCTAATATAACTCAAAATAAGCTAAAATATATCTCCTAATTATAGTCTACTATTATATTTCCTAATAAATAATGATGAGCATGCAGAACACACAAGATACCCTACTGGGTCTGTTTACATAACACTTTAACATTATACAGTGAAGTCAGTTTGCAATTAAACTAAAATCATATAAACTTATAGTTTAATCTAAAAAGGATTCATATAATCTTTTTGATTCTTTTCTGATTTGATCCTTCTATGAAATACAATAATGAACTGATCAAACAAGAAATCCGGAAACTTTCTATAATAATTAGCAATATCTGTGTGGTCCATTAACGAAATGATTCAGCTTGGTTATTAACATTACTAGGGTCTACTGCTAAGGTTATGCACCATCTGATGATGACTGACTGATCCATTTGTATGAATGCATAACATCCACACATGCTACCAGCCTAACAGTATTGTTTGGGTAAACTGTATAAGAGTCTGACACTAAACTAAACCTTGATGATTGAGCGAATCGCGAACTGAGATGTCTAGGAATCAATAGAGATAGAGATCACAGCAAGCAGAAACTACAATTCATGCATTTTACCTAAGTAACATAACTGATAACAGCCTAATCTCAGTAATCTTACGATGAAGAGGTTGGGACTTGGGAGATGTAATGTGACTAGGTAATTCGGGTTCACAGACTCTTTTGTCTAGACTTTCTATTGAGAAGAAATAGATTTTAGAGCACTGCTCGGCCGAACTCGCAAGCGTTGCTATCGCAAGCGTGTTTGTCAAGTTTAGTTGCCAAAACTATAAGTCTTGATTTCTAGTCTACTTATAGCTAAGTCTCGGACTAGGATAGAAAGTGTAGTTGAGCTCTAGACTCCACGGCATTCATCATACAAAGACAAAGAACTACTCAAGGAACTGGTGGAACTTCATCAACTAAAAGGTATGTGGAGACTTGAACTTATCTATCACTCAAAAAGTCTATCTACTCTATCTCCTATCTTGAGACAAAAGTCGTATTGCTATATAGATTTCGATTATACACATTTGCTATTTCGAGCCGTGTTTAACTCGCTTATCTATTTCTCGAAATATGTGTTGGTAAGCTTTCTCTTTGGCCAAGTTCATCTTTACAAGTGACGAAAGTCATGTTGATTATTTCAATATCTTGAAAATCGCTTTGATGATAAATAGTGTGTGAATAACCTCTATTTAACATCCTCTAAGAATGTTTCCATGATTGAAATGAGAGTTTAGAATATATAACCTTCAATGGATATAAACATTGTATGTGATCATACGTATGTAAGTCCAAAATCCTTGAACCAAATTATGCGTACTTTGTTGCTCAGGATAAACAGAACTAAAGTCCGCGTACCTATACACATACTGCTGGAAGTTCACGTCCCTTGAATTTATGCTTGAGTTTGTGAACTGGAAACAAACTCAATCCGGGTACTTAAGTATGCGTACTTGAGTGGGTTATTTTCTAAAAACGGTTTATTCGTGAACTTAAACTTATATAAACTAAGAATGCATATTTGCAAACCGTGGCTATAAAGTTCATGAATCGATTTGAGTGAATAAAAATCGTTTTTGCTTCGATTGTGTCTTGTATACTTCTATGAGATCTAAGCAATTGAACAACTCTCTAACTAGTTCTTTTGAGTCATTTGAACTAGTTATGGTGAAGATGAATATGGTTGATATGAAAGTGCTCATATGGCTAACCATTTGGTTAACTCCTTTTGAACCAACTAGGTGTACACGTTTAGGTACGGTTACACAAACCTAAATGAATGTGCATTTCATTTGTGTATAAAAAGTTAAGTTCGATCTAACGGTTGAAAGATATTAGCTTGAATCTAATCAGGTTTTTATCTAAACATGAATATTGAATGCTTTGTTACCAAGGTAACTTAGATTGCAAACCCTGATTTGGAGACTATATAAAGGAGAACTCTAGCAACTGGGAAACCTAATCCCCACATCTCCTGTGTGATACTAGTTGTATAAGATAGAGTCGATTCTCCTTTAACCTTAGGTTTCTACCGAGACCCTGTAGGTTAATGACTTGAAGATTTCATTGGGATTGTGAAGCCAGACCCAACTATTTTCTCTGTAGTTGCGTGATCTGATCTTGTTGTTTCTATCGTGATTGAGTGCAATCGTAAGATTGGCTAAAGATTAATTTCTCCGATAGGAAAGATAGAAAAGTAGTCACAAACATCTTCGTCTCATCGTTTGTGATTCCGCAATATCTTGTTTCGCTAGTGGATTAAGATTATTGTGAGGTGATTGATATTTCTAGGCTGTTCTTCGGGAATATAAGTCCGGGTTATCGATTGGTTCCTGTTCACCTTGATTTATCAAAAGACGGAACAAAACTCGTAGGCATTTCTTTGGGAGACAGATTTATCTATTCATGTAGACTTTTCTGTGTGATACAGATTTGTTTATTAAAGTCTTCGACTTTGGGTCGTAGTAACTCTTAGTTGTGGGTGAGATCAGCTAAGGGAATAAAGTACGTAGTATCCTGCTGGGATCAGAGACGTAAGGAGCGCAACTATACCTTGGATCAGTGTGAGATTGATTGGGGTTCAACTACAGTCACGACCGAAGTTAGTTTGTAGTAGGCTAGTGATGTAATTTTAGATAGTGGTAAGAAATGAGGTTGTCGTTCACTCGGATTTGTAGAGATTAAAGTTTTTTAAAAATACTAAATAAATATATACAAAGATATTTAACAATGGGCGAGAGGTACTGGGACTAAGGATTTAGCAAATCTTTATAACATAAGGTTCACTTATTTATTCTCAACAATTTTAGCTCAAGAAATATAAACATGGACTCTATTTTTGCCAAGGTAGATTCTCAAAACATTGATTGTAAATGTTAAGCATGGGTCATCAAATGACCTAAGCTAAGCATGACCCATCTAATCAAATGACAACCAATTTAATCAAATCATATTTCAATTAATTTTAGTGCAAAAGTAATAAAAAAGAATAAAATAAATTTACCCATGTATGAAGTTCGGCCTCCTCCGTCGTCCCAGTGTTGGGGTTTAGCTCTTCATGGTGAAAACACGCTAAAAATTCATCTTTATTAATGCTCAAAAGTGTTTTATAATTGATGAAAAGGAGAAAAAATGGTGAAAATCGGGTTTTGTAACAATTATATTTGTTACAAACCTTTGTTACAGAGAACAATAATTGGAAAGTGATGTTGTTACTGTAGCATATAAGACTGTCAAGAACGGTCGCATACACTGTAGCAGTTACGACTGTTTTTGGGCGTCTTATGTTCTTCATGTTCTTCAGTTCCGCAGCAGCAGAGCCTGTAAACCTCTGATTCTCGCCTCCTCAAGCCTTCTCAGCCCCCCAAACTCCCGAAACCCCTTCTATGTCATCCTAGGAACCTATTTATACATCATTTGGACATTGAATCTCCTCCATTAACTACAAATAATCTTCTTTTACTCGGGTATATATTTTTCCATTTTTTTCATTAATTTTGATTTTCACGCATTTGCAGCTGTATTTATTTCCTTATATACCTTCTTCATGCTCCATAATATCGATTAAGTCTTCCAAGCACGTGCATTACACGTTTAAATTTCTCACAACTCATGCAAGCTCATATTTCTCCTCCAACTCCCTGTTTGGATTAAACCAAGTTATCCAGCCAAATTTGATCGATAAAATCACCCATAATAGCTTTCTATAGTCATATCACGTCTACCCACTAAGTTCAGGGATTGAATCTCACTAAATCACGTTCAAACATCCGATCGAAATTCTGCTGTTAATGAAAATATTTTCCCGCCAAAATTCATTTTTTGAATTTGAGAAGAACATGTCCTCCCCCTAATCCTGCATGGGTGTCCCTTTAGCACTTGTCTTATGGGGTGCAAATAGTAATTTTTGGGCGTAGTAATTTTTCCGGGGTTCATCCGATACATTTTTAGGGTGCTTCCGGTGCATTTCTGGGGTGTAAAACACCACTTTACGAGCCAGTTTCGCCGCAAGAGCTTATTTCTCTAAAAATACCTACAAAGACATAAAATAACAAAATAAATACAAAATCGAACACTAACAATATATACAATTGAGACATATTAGACACAATAATGCATCTATTAGCTAGTGTCTGTAGCGGCTTAATACAGTGTATGTTCAATCTGGATTAGGTCCCGGGGTTTTTCTGCATTTGCTGTTTCCTCGTTAACAAAACTTCCGGTGTTTGTGTTATTTCTTTTCCG
>JAJJMB010008256.1:1825652-1837687 GCA_023531105.1 Papaver atlanticum | reverse complement strand
GTTGTTGTACCCCAACTTTTTCAATTGGTATCAGAGCAGGCAAACACGCTTAAGACCTCATAAGTCTGTGTTTGTAGCGATCTGAATTATGGACGAGTCTATCTCTAATAACGTACCAGGTCAAAAATCACCAGATAATTTTCTAAGCTTGGATTCATCTGAGAGAACTATCACATCTAGGTCAGTATCTAAACATTCTCTTAATGTAGAACCTGTTGAAGTCTGGGAAACACACCTAGAAGAACAGTTGGATGAACTTTCTGATGAAGGTGATTCAGATATTGATAGAGATGTTGATGATGAAGTCTCAGAGTATGTTAAGCTTTTGAATTCGTTGGGAAATAAAAAGTTGAAAACTTCTCATGTCACACCTTTTCTTACTAATCTCTGTCGTACAAACAAGAAATTGAGAAGATGTTACGCAGGTGTTTATGTTTCAAATCGTTCTAAAGAATCGATCCTCAAGGATTCTTAGGAAAACCTACGTATGAAGTCTCTTGAATGTGATAATATTTCTCAAAAGTACTTTGTGTTGAAAGAAAGACTTGCAGAAACTGAAGCAAGATATGACTCTCAACAAAAATGTTTTAACGACAGAGAAAGAGCGTATCTCGCTCGAGAAAAACGCCTTGAGATGATTTAGCTGATGCTCTTGATAAAATCAAGATGTTGGAAGATGACTTGAAAAAGTTCAATACTAGTTCAAGCAAATTAACCACTATGCTAGGAGCAAGTAAAAATCATTGTGATACACGAAGATTGGGCTATAAGGGAATAGATGCTCCAAGTACTAGCAAAGAGGTAAAATTTGTCAAGGCTAGTGATTCTTTTCAACAAAAGGTTTCCACTGATTGCAAAAGTGAAATACCTTCACTGGCAGTTAAGGTTCAAAAGAGCAAAGTATATCAACCTCCAAAGTCAGCACACACAGATCAAGGTAAGAATGTTCCTTATGTTTGCCACTATTGCGGAAATAAAGGTCACCTGGAAAGGAGATGTCATTTCCGTATAAGGAATAAGAAACTTCATGATGTTCTTGTTTCGGCATCACAAGAAGTTGTGAAACAAAAATCATATCTTAAGACTAATCCCCTTAACATTACAGGTTGTAACTGTCCAACCTTTAGGAAAAGGAATCAGTGCTGTGATAAATCTAGATTTGCCTATAAACGTCATACGAATCCTTTTCACAATCGTAATGGTTATCAAAAGGATAACTTCGTTAAGGCGAAGACAAGATCCGATGCTCCCAGTTGGAGAAAGACTAACTTGCAAAAGAATAGTCAATCCGATTCTCTTCCGAGAATTCTAGAAGAGAGTTATGGGAAGAAGGTTCCGATTGTTCTTAAACGCACTCAGAAGTGGATACCAAAGAAAGTCAATGATGTTTTGAGTGTGAAAAGGAATGATCTCCCAGAAAATTCCATGACTATGGAGAAGGCAGTATCCATGATGTTGGAACTTAAAAAGTTCTTTGGAAAGATGGATTTGGATATGAAAGGTTCTAAAAGTGATCTCTTTCTTGATAATCCAAAAGTCACTTGTGGTGAGCAAGACATTGCTCACCTCAACACAACTTGAGTGTGTTGTTAGTGCATCCTCACCAATGAATTCCCCGCTATGTATACGGTGAGGGAAGCACGAGATTGGGGCACACCGATTATGTTCGGTAAGGCTGTAGAATTTGATTGGATTCTTCTAAAAAGGTATGTCTATAAACTTGAGCAATATTTGTGTTTTTGTTTGCTTAGAGTACTTATAATGATCCATGTACCTTGCTTATCGTTCATTTCTACCTAACTTGATCTGTGTTTAAGGTTCTTAAATGTTTAGGTTTTAAAATAGTAGTTCGGGATGTTTGGACTTCATGGTACACATACCAAGTATGCATACCATCATCTAAAATCAAAATACAGGGATTTTAGTATGCATACCTGTTTGCATACTGCTCCAGGTCATGAAAATTCGTTTGCAAACCGGTATGCATACTTGACCGTATACGTCGATATTCGGTAAACTTGTTTTGGCCGTAACTTCTTTGTCCGAACTCGGAATTACCTCATTATTTTTGCATTCTCTTCCTTTTTGAATTCCCTTCAAAATGGAGATGAGAATTCTTGAATTTGGATGAGTTAAGATTGGTCTTTGTCCTTTCTCTTGTTTTTGAGTGTTTTGCTCCATTTCGTCGCACTTGTTCCACTTCTCTTGGACTTGGGAACTTGGATTCTTGGAGTACTACTCATCTAAGATCATTTGTAGTTTTTACAAGAATGTTGTTGGTGGATCACAAAGAAGGAAGTTTAAGAATGGGTAGTAGTACGCATTGCTATGGGATTCTTGAATATTCACAATCATCTTATGTGAACTATGGTGCATGGTCGTTAATGACTTTGTATGTTCTTCTTTGTTAAGAAATTTTTTTTATACGCCTTTGGTAGCTATTCTTGGTGTAAATCCGTGCGAAAAAAGATTGACTCTACCTTCTAAGGGTAAAGATTGATTTCGCAGTATTAATCTTTATGGTTTTATATATTGCAACTTGTTATGGGATATGTATGTTTGCGTCCGTGAACTTTGATTGTCCCATATGTGGTCAAAAGTTAAGTCTTTCATATGTCAGTATGCAAGTATTGATAAAAAAATTGAATGAACTTTTGCCAAACAAAAGTTAAGCCTATTATGTCATTATGCAAATATTGATGGAAGATAGGATGAACTTTTGTATACAAAGTTTAAAGTCTATTACATATCATTGTGCAAATAGTGATGAAAAATAGAATGAGTCTTTGTTTATTCCGCAGTATTGATCTTCCCTGATCCATATCTTTATGTATATACTGTGCGGCTCCGTAAGTTCTCTTATGTGAGCATTTCCGATTAAATTAATCATAGGTTCTCTTGTGGTTAAGTTAATTTATATTTTTGGATACAAATTCATATTTTTATGTGATTTGTTAATGTCCAAAGAAATCCTTCTTTTCTTGTGAAAGTAAGGTCGCTCTTGTTGTTCTTTCAGGAATGACATTTTATGGGGGAGAGTTCTTAATTGAACTTGTGCTTAATTGACAAATCTTTGTGGAGAGTGCGGTTGTGGAATATTGTAGGGGTTATCTTATATCTTTATAAACTCCTTGATGAATGCATTTAGTTTCGGCTATATGATTGCATCTAAAAAGTTGATATGTGCTTTCTTTTGGTCATGAAATGTCTCTATGCAAATTTCATTAGGATCCCACTAGTTTTCGTACCTTTGCCAATTTTATTGACAAAAAGGGGGAGAATTAATGTGTAGTTCACACTACAAATACATATGGTTTTCGGATCATTATGTAAGGGGGGGTGGTTTCCATGTGAGATGGAGTATTGACTAAGGGGGAGTGATACATATCACCATAGTATTGTTGTCGAAGTTGGGATACAATTGAACTTTGATGTTGTGTAATAATACTATGGCACTGTGTAACAATGATTAAGAGCTTTTGTTTTCTCATTGTTATGGATACGGATCTTCAACAACGATGATGCTGCATTAAATATCTTTGGAATCATTGAAGTACTTGGAAGTGACGAAGATTTCGGGTAATGTTGAAGAACCAAGGAGATCATGCATGTGGAAGAGAAGCTGCAAAGTTTATTTATTTTATATTCCATATGTATTGATAGTTTTTTCACTAAAATTGACAAAGGAGGAGATTGTTAGAGCACTGCTCGGTTGAACTCGCAAGCGTTGCTATCTCAAGCTTGTTTGTCAAGTTTAGTTGCCAAAACTATAATTCTTGATTTCTAGTCTACTTATAGCTAAGTCTCGGACTAGGATAGAAAGTGTAGTTGAGCTCTAGACTCCACGGCGTTCATCATAAAAAGACGAAGTACTACTCAAGGAACTGGTGGAACTTCATCGACTAAAAGGTATGTGGAGACTTGAACTTATCTATCACTCAAAAAGTCTATCTACTCTATCTCCTATCTTGAGACAAAAGTCGTATTGCTATATAGACTTCGATTATACACATTTGCTATTTCGAGCTGTGTTTAACTCGCTTATCTATTTCTCGAAATATGTGTTGGTAAGCTTTCGCTTTGGCCAAGTTCATCTTTACAAGTGACGAAAGTCATGTTTATTATTTCAATATCTTGAAAATCGCTTTGATGAAAAATAGTGTGTGAATAACCTCTATTTAACATCCTATAAGAATGTTTCAATGATTGAAATGAGAGTTTAGAATATATAACCTTGAATGGATATAAACATTGTATGTGAACTCATACGTGTGTAAGTCAAAAATCCTTGAACCAAAGTATGCGTACTTTCCTGCTCAGGATAACCGGAACTAAAGTCCGCGTACCTGTACGTGTACTGCCGGAAGTTCACATCCCGTGAATTTCTGCTGGAGTTTGTGAACTGAAAACAAACTCAATCCGGGCACTTAAGTATGCGTACCGGTATGCGTACTTGAGTGGTTTATTTTCTAAAAACGGTTTATTCGTGAACTTAAACTTATATAAACTAAGGAATGCATATTTGCAAACCGTGGCTATAAAGTTCATGAATCCATTCGAGTGAATCAAAATCGTTTTTGCTTCGATTGTGTCTTGTATACTTCTATGAGATCTAAGCAATTGAACAACTCTAACCATTTGGTTAACTACTGTTGAACAAACTAGGTGTACACGTTTAGGTATGGTTACACAAACCTATATGAACGTGCATTTCATTTGTGTATAACAAGCTAAGTTCGATCTAACGGTTGAAAGATATTATCTTGAATCTAATCAGGTTTTTATCTAAACGTGAATATTGAATGCTTTGTTACCAAGGTAACTTATATTGCAAACCTTGATTTGGAGACTATATAAAGGAGAACTCTAGCAACTGGGAAACCTAATCCCCACATCTCCTGTGTGATACTAGTTGTATAAGCTAGAGTCGATTCTCCTTTAACCTTAGGTTTCTATCGAGACCCTGTAGGTTAACGACTTGAAGACTTCATTGGGATTGTGAAGCCAGACCCAACTATTTTCTCTGTAGTTGCGTGATCTGATCTTGTTATTTCTATCGTGATTGAGTGAAATCGTAAGATTTGCTTGAGATTAATTTCTCCGATAGGAAAGATATAAAAGTAGTCACAAACATATCCGTCTCATCGTTTGTTATTCCGCAATATCTTGTTTCGCTAGTCGATTAAGATTATTGTAAGGTGATTGATAATTCTAGGCTGTTCTTCGGGAATATAAGTACGGGTTATCGATTGGTTCCTGTTCACCTTGATTTATCAAAAGACAGAACAAAACTCGTAGGTATTTCTGTGGGAGACAGATTTATCTATTCCTGTAGACTTTTCTGTGTGATACAGATTTTTTTATTAAAGTCTTCGACTTTGGGTCGTAGCAACTCTTAGTTGTGGGTGAGATCAACTAAGGGAATCAAGTACGTAGTATCCTGCTGGGATCAGAGACGTAAGGAGCGCAACTATACCTTGGATCAGTGTGAGATTGATTGTGGTTTAACTACAATCCATACTGAAGTTAGTTTGTAGTAGGCTAGTGTCTGTAGCGGCTTAATACAATGTGTGTTCAATCTGGATTAGGTCCCAGGGTTTTTATGCATTTGCGGTTTCCTCGTTAACAAAACTTCCGGTGTCTGTGTTATTTCTTTTCCTTATTTTATTATGTGATATAATTGAAATATCATAGGTTGTTCGTTGAATCAATCAATTGGTAAATCCAACCTTTGGTTGTTGATTGAAATTGATTGATACTTGAACATTGGTCTTTGGTACCATTCAAGTTAATTTATCTTGTATTCAATTAGACTCGCAGATTTCTATTTGCTTGAGTAAGTATTGAATCGAGAAATTGAGATATAACTCCTTGATATACTTTTTATTAAGATTGAGTCTGACTTTCTAGTTGATTCTCTTAAAAGTATATTGGAGTTAGTCCATACAGATTGCTAAGCGAATTATTGGGTGAGGTTGTTGTACCCCCACTTTCATTAGAGATATAAACTCTATATACATATTTTCAACGATCATTATATTGGTCTACTTGCAATTGTATTAGGTTTTGTCCATACAGGTTGCCGAATGAAAAAGTTGGTAGTGTACTTGGTACCCCATCCTTTTCAATTACGATCCAAGGAAAGGTGAGTTAGAGTCTCTATCCCCTCATTGCAGAGTTTACAAGTAGTATTTATACCCCGTATAATTGCTGCAATTCTCATGCTATTTTCAAGAACAACATAGGCTTCTTCCCAAATAAAGATTTTGACAGATGGAGTTATATCCATACTCTACTTTGTTTCAGTTTTGATTTGTGGTTCCAATTGAGTTTATCTTGTTATACATGGAGTTCACAAAAAATGTACCTTTTTCAGTCAGTTTCCAAATAGCTTTGTCTTTCATGTCTTTAACAGGAATTGTTAATTTATTTATCTCTTCAACTGATTGAGTATCGAAGCACTTGGCCAATTTATCTAAATCTTAGGTTTTGTTTGCTGTAATCAAATTACCGACTTTGGTTAACCCATCAATTGCGGTTGTGGTTTATGTATCGAAGGTAAAGTATTTGGGATCCATTAATTATCCTAAATGTTCGTATTTGTTTCTTTTCTTACATCCAAGAAATAATATTTCATTATTTGGTGGATTCCAGTTAATAAATCTTTCCATATCCAACTATCTTTTCTTTTTGGAATAGTGTTTATGTGAAGACGAATATCACAATCAGGGTAGTATTAGTCTTTGAGTATGGAGGAACATAGAGAATCAAGTTTCTCTTTCAAGCTCCAACCTATTTTAGCTATCATCCCTACATTAAAGTTTTTAACATTTTTTATTCCTATTCCTCCTTGTTGATACATGAAAAATAATACCCCTTAGCGGGACAAGGATGCCCCGAAGGGGAAGTAAATCCAACATTGACATGGGGACTTGGGACTGAGGACCAAGTCCAGTTAGAGAGTATCCATGAGATGAAATACAATCACTGTCTTATAAGGAGCCCCTACCCAGCAAGCATCCGCGAGTACCAATATCCCGAAAACTACGCATCCTCAAAGTTCAAGACATACGATGGGAAGGGAAACGCGCGGGAACACATCAGCCGGTTCTTATCAACAATGAATGACAAGGTGTCCGATGGGAAGCTATGCCTAAGAGAATTTCCCAAGTCACTGATAGGCACGACATTCACCTGGTACGATAACCTAAAGGCAAGAAGTGTGGATTCATGGACGGCCATGTCCGCTCTCTTACTCGGGAAGTTCTACTCGGCTAAAAGGAAGATCACGTCGATAGACCTGAGCCGGAGCGGTCAGCGGATAGGAGAGAAAATAGGTAAGTACATCTTGCGATTCCGGCGCCTTGCACTGGATTTCCATGAAGACATCAGTGATGGAGCACTCGTCGAAATATGTATACGCGGAATGATACCCGCCTTCAAGGGGAGCCTGATTAACTTCATATTTCAGACTTTTGTCGAGCTAGAAGAAGCAGCGGAAAGGATCGCTGACTGTGTGGAGGAAACACACGCAAATCCTACCTGGCACTACGCAGCCACGCAATATCCGAAGCACCGCGTAATATGAGGTTCAACACTAACAAGGAGAGAAGGAAACAGTTCTGGACACCCGAAGGAGACCTATGAGGAAGTAGTTGGAATAGGCTGGACTCCAACCTACCACCCCGTTTACCATGCAGCGGAGAACATGTAATCGATCTCCTGAATCAATGGGTTGCAAGAAAGGAAATTAAACTACCTCCAACGGTGGTGGATGTCAATAAGATGGATATAAACGCCGCCAAGTACTGCCACTACCATCAGAGGTTAGATCACCCCACGGTAAAATGTTTCTCCATAAGGGGCATCTTCGAACGCAAGCGCATAGCGGGAGAACTCGAGATAGCGAAACAAACAATCGAATACGATCCGCTCCCCCATCACTAAGTCACCAGCGGACGAAGTACACATGAAGGAAGCAATGGGGCACGAAAACGCTCCACAACCCACGGTGAAGGTCAGCCATTAACAGAAAACAGCAATCCATGAGAAGAGGCAAGTTGCATCTCTTCCGTCCCTTGTAAACAGTAACAATATATGATGAATAAGAGTATTACAAAGGAAAAAACTCATGAGAAGTACGATCTACAAAAGGCCACGTGAATTCCAAAGGCGCATGGTCGGCTGACAAATTTACAAAAGGCTGCGGGAATGCGAAAAGCGCCCGGTCCGCTGACAAATTTACAAAAGGGCTACGGGAGTGCAAAAGGTACCCGGTCGGCCAACGAATATACAAAAGGCTACGGGAATGCTAGAGGCGCCCGGTCGACTGACAAATTTACAAAAGGCTACGGGAGTGCCAAAGGTACCCGGTCTACCAACGAATATACAAAAGGCTACAGGAGTGCCAAAGACGCATGGTCGGCTGACAAATTTACAAAAGGCTACGGGAGTGCCAAAGGTGCTCGGTCGGCCAACGAATATACAAAAGGCTACGGGAGTGCCAAAGGTACCCGGTCGGCCAACGAATATACAAAAGGCTATGGGAATGCCAAAGGCGCCCGGTCGGCCAACAAATATACAAAAGGCTATGGGAGTGCCAAAGGCGCCCGGTCGGCTGACAAATTCACAAAATTCTACGGGAGTGTCAAAGGCGCCCGTCCAGCTGACAAATCTACAAAAGGCTAAGAGAGTGCCAAAGACATCGAAACGGCTGCCAAAAGCTTCAGGTGAGTTTAACTCATTTGCAAGGGGAGTAGGCGTTTAACCAACGCCCTACCCAACCCAACCTCCGAAAGGAAAAGAAAAGGGAGGAGGCGCGTTTAACCAACGCCCTATCCCACCCCACCCAACCTCTAAAAGAAAAAAGAAAAGGGGAGTAGGCGCGTTTAACCAACGCCCTATCCCACCCCACCCAACCTCTGAAAGAAAAAGAAAGGGGAGGAGGCGTGTTTAACCAACGCCCTACCCAACCCACCCTCCGAAAGGAAAATAAATGGGAGGAGGCGCGTTTAACCAATGCCCTATCCCACCCCAACCTCTAAAATAAAAAAGAAAACGGGAGTAGGCGCGTTTAACCAACGTCCTATCCCACCCCACCCAACCTCTAAAAAAAAAAAAAAAAAAAAAAAAAAAAAAAAAAAAAAAAAAAAAAAAGGGAGGAGGCGCGTTTAACCAACGCCCTATTCCACCCCACCCAACTTCGAGGGAAGGAGTAGGCGTGTTTAATCAAACATACCTCCCACCCCCACCCCCCACCACCACACCACCCACCCACCCCCACCACCCACCCCACCAACCTCACCAACACACAGTAAAACATCGTACCAATAATAATAAACTTAGGATTAAACAAACAAACAAGCAAACAAAATCCACCAAACAGAAACATCCCACAAAGAAACATCCAGAAATAATAACACAACAAATTATCCAAAGAAAATAAAAAAGGGGGGGGGGGGGGGGATGCATCAAGCCGACTGGAATGCAGACCATTCTTGTCGCTTCTTCTCCAATTCTAAACGAACACCCTCTTCCGCGGTTTCTGCTCGTAACACCTTATCACTTGCCACCCCCACATTAGCGAGAAGCTGATTTAGCGTTGTTTTCTTAGTAGCAATCGTCTTTGAACGCTTCATCAGTTTTTCCTCTAGCTGAGAAATTTGTGACTGGTAGATGCACGCGGGGGTCATTACGGTCCTTTACTTTTGTCAGCAGCTCGTCTACCCACCCCATAGGAAAGTTGAGATTAACTGCCGAACGAACGGTATGTCCCAACCATGTATCACTGCGGCATCAATAGGGCCATCCTTCACCCGCGTCATCTGGTCGGCGACCTCCTGGAGACTTTTAGTCATATAACACAAAATCCGCATGTCAAGAAGGTCCGCCTTCACCATGTATCCACCGCCCCTCTCCATTATGTCCCTATAAGTGGCAGCAAAGGCGGATGGCACCCAAAATCCATGAACCAGCGTATTGGTGGAAGGATCAACTCCAGCCTTAGCAGCGCTCACCACCTTCGAGAAACGAAACTGTACTTTCTCAGGGATTACCGGAGCATTAACGACGTCGGGACGCCTCTCTGGGGATTAACCAATGCAGAATTGTTGTCGTGCATACGGGCGCGCTTTGTAGACCCCTCACCACCAGGGACCACGCGCCGCACGCCATCGGCGCCAGAACTTTCATGCTTGATGGCCTCTTTGCGCTTATTACCCATGTCCTATGAACAGAGAAGAACGAGCATTAGTAAATACACAGAAACACAACAATAGAAATGAATAAAAAAGAAACTAACCTCAGGAATGGCTGAATCAAACGGAGAATCAAAAGGTTTATGACGGGATGCAGAAGATCCAGAAGATGATTCGTAGTCACTCGCAGGATCTAAAAAATGAAAAATGAGCAACATTGCAAAGAAACACTGAGAGATTTATACAAAAAGGGGGAGAGAGAAGAGGAGAGTGAGGAAGACAAAGACACGTATTAAATAGGGGATTGCGTAAGTTACCTTTAGGGTCATTCGCTGGTCGTGCGACGTGGGTCGAAGACCCACCCAAAACTGACTGGTTGGACCATGAAGGACTCATCGAATACAACACGTCACTAGGAGACGCTGGTGCCGCACCTAGTGCACGAACAGTTTCAGCACGCAGAGGATTAACTTATGATATTTTGAGGCGCGGGGTGACCCATCCAGCTCCTTCAGACAAGTTGACTCCAAGATCCCGCACCAGATCTACGAATGAAGGAGTTGGACTACCGCCGGTACCTCGCGGGGGTTGCGACGCACTTCTTTGTCGAGCCTGTATAAAATAAAGGGGCGAGACATCAACAGAAAAACAAGGGCGGGAAACACACGATTTAGCCGCCTCCCGTTTAGCCTTCTTGGCAAGGCTCTTCTCAGAACAATCGCTCTCGGACATGTTCAGATACTCCTCCATCAAGTAAGAAGGGGACTTCCACCCCACATGATTGGATAGAGGAGCCTCCTGAGAATGTAGTTCCCACCACTTCCTTAAAAAAAATAGAAAAAAAAAAGCAGAGAGAAATAAGGAACATACGCTACGGGAAAAATAGCGATCAACTACCCCAGAAAACAGTTGTCGTACAACATACGACGATGCTTATCGATAGGTTGCACAAGGGAGGGGGGGTGTAGAAGGTCTTCAAATCTTTGCAACTCTTCAGCTAGAGTCGTAAACGTGGTTGTGGTTCAGTTTTGTACAACACTTGCTTCAGTTGTGAATGTCTTTTGAAATTTCCTCTTAATGCCTAACACAACTCTTACCTGGGTTGTGAAAATAATTCCTACACTACACTTGTTGGGGTTGTAGAAATTTCTTTGACAACTATGGTTAAAGTTGTATGTCTATTCTTTAACAACAATGGTTTGAGTTGTACGTCACTTCTTTGACAACAATTGTTTGAGTTGCAAGTCATTTCTTTGACAACCATGGTAGAAGTGACAACAATTGTTTGAGTTGCAAGTCATTTCTTTGACAACCATGGTTTGAATTGTATGTCACTTCTTTGACAACTATGGGAAGAGTTGCATATCATTTCTTTGACAACTCTAATTCTGAGTTGTCGTACATATTCGATTTGAATTTATATTTTTTTGAGAATTTAAATACAAAATTAAATCTATAATACTTTAATAACCATGTATTTGAAAAGAAGATCATATTTCCAATTATAATCATTATTGTTTGTTACTACAGAAGATCAGTTTTACAGAACTTCAACACCAAAAATAAATAATCTAATAACACTTCTGTTTTAGTAAAACCCTTCTAGCCCTTGGACACACCGACTGCACCAACACAACACCATAGCCTGCAATACAACTGCCTAGCCATTGCTTCATGATTGGAAGGCCCCTTATCAATGCCTCCGCAATTGTTCCAGGTCCAGCCTACAAAAAATAATAATCATAAGAACTA
The DNA here is from genome assembly GCA_023531105.1 of Papaver atlanticum. Lineage (NCBI taxonomy): Eukaryota > Viridiplantae > Streptophyta > Magnoliopsida > Ranunculales > Papaveraceae > Papaver > Papaver atlanticum. The sequence goes on along the minus strand of JAJJMB010008256.1, from coordinate 1,825,739 downwards.
AAAACAAGACAATGCAAGTAAAGATGGATAAAGTAACCAATGGGTTTCCAGGAAAATACTAATAAGAAGAAATGTGTCTCCATACTT
>JAJJMB010008256.1:1756484-1825642 GCA_023531105.1 Papaver atlanticum | reverse complement strand
ATCTCCAATTTCTTGTTCAAAGCCTAACTGTAATTCACCATCCATCTTGATTTCTAGCAACAGCAACACCAATCCACAAATCGAACCCATAATTAAGGATGGAGGAGATAATGTTTTTTTTGTTGTTCAATCGATGTTCAGGGATGGAGAGGTATGATCCTTATGTCTAGGTTAGATGTTGAATGAAGAATTCAAAGGGGTTCTGAGATTGAATCAGTGAAAGAAGAAATCGGTAGCAGATTACGAATTGAAGTTGGGTTTCGTTTGATTTAGGGTTTGTAGAAGCTGGATCTGAGGTATTCGATTGATGAGTTTCTGTGACTTAGGTTGTGATGATTTTCACCGGAAATTGCAGATGAGAACTAAGATGGGTCGATTCAATCAAGAAATAGAGATGAAGAAGAGGGATTGAGAGAAGAGCAGCGGTGGTGATGGAGCGCCGACGGTCATCTGTGGAGGAGAGGAGAGGTGTTCTTCAGGAGGAGAGGAAGAACAGTGGTGATGGAGGAAGACATAAAGAGAGAAACAGATAGCTTAAAACATGCTATCTTTTACAACTTTAAAATTACGAGTTGTCAATCTACAATTGTAGATTTCTATTTTTCCCGTAGTGATAATAAAACAGACGACAAATACATGCACCATTGGGAGACTAACAGCTGGCCTAGGCACATGCAATCTGGAAGGCTTACGATCAGAAAGCGGCTTCACCCCTTTTTTCTTCCTTATGGGATCATGACCTTCAGGAGGGTCCCAGGAAGTCACCAACTGCTCCAGAGGGCGACCTTTGATGCCTGAACTAAGACAGTTTACGGAGGCTATGGAATCATCAAGCTTAACCCTTCAATATGCATGCAGTATCCGGATATCCTCATAAGATAGATCACGGGGAGGACATGGATCACACAAAAAGGAATTTAGAGCTCGGCAACGCATGAAAAGCTGATACTCGTGAGCTCCCTCGGTAACCGCCAAAGGGCGCTCGGGAATAGGCTGCCGGAAAGAAAAGTTGATTCCTCAGTCACTCAAACGTGTTGGCCCCTTGAAAACAAAGCGATCAAAACTGGCGGTAATATCTTCAATTTCAGAGATACTCCAAGGCGGGAATCTGGGAGGAGCCCCCTGATCGAACCCAACTTGCCGAGCCGCGCGATCGGGATTATAAGACATCGCAATAAATTTACCTGCGTAAAAACCAGGTAGATAACCAGGCAACACCGCCATCATCGAATCAACATCCGACTCCGTCAAGAACTGTGTCGAAACCAACTCATGGTCAAAAGGCGAAGTAAAATCATAATGCACTGTACCTGATCGATAGTCATGATAAGGAAACGGCACAAGGCTCTTGGCCATGTCTATGTACTGAGCTATATCGCCTTTGGGAACCTTTCCCTTGCCTTTCCAAAGAGCCGTCCGCGGATAGCCATAAGTAACAGGGACTTTATTTACCGTGCCATCGTCCTGTTCAACATCCGATGAACTGCTAAAACATGAGGATCAGGCGCGTATTCAGAGAGGTGCTCCCAAGACAACGCTTGCATGAAAGAGGCAGGGATGTCAGTCTCAACCTTATGAGTCGAGTTAACTATGTGAACATCATGGAAAAACAAGTCTAAATGACGGTATAATCCGCCTAAGAACATCGGCGCAAGAGGAAAGGAGACACCACGAGATAACAACACCGCCATGGGCATAAGCTCACTTTTAATTGAATCTTGAGGGCTGTACTCAAACACATCATGACAAAGCAAAAATAAGATGTAAGAAGCCAACTCAGCGCGAGGGTTATTCTCTTTTTGTCGAGGAGGCAAGACCTTCTCGTCCACCAACCGCCGAGCCCACTACTTGATCCAAAGAGGAAAGGAGGCACGACGGTAGCATTTAGTAACCATTTCAGAACCCGCCTGAGCTGAAGAGGCCGGTGAGCCGTGAACTTCCTCATAAGCACGAATAGAACTAGCAAGTAGGCACTCTCCTATTGGGCGCGTTGAAGAGGGTTTCTTTTCTTTGACCATTTTTGCCTTCCCTTTAGCAGCAGCGATGGTGCCTCTTTGTTTCCTGCGCTAGCAGCCGCTTGGCTGGCATCTGATCCTTCCTCACTAGCTCATTTCGAGAGTCGTCTTTACAGTCTACTAGATAAGCCCATAACCGCCTATCTTCTTCGGTCAAAGCTTAAAAAACGGTTGCTTCGTAATACGAGTGACTGCCGTGAATAGGTAGTCCTGTGAGAGTAACTACATCCTCCATGACTATGGTCGCCTCTCCCCATGCGGAGAAGAGGGGATGAACAGGAGAGCCCCATCAATGCCTGCCTCATATTTACATCTCACCACCTCCCGCTTAAGAGACGAGTTGATAGCCTCATCAATGTCTGCCTCACGAAGGACCGCTGCATGATCGGGATTAGAACAGATATAATATGTCCAGTGCGGCCATATAGCGGGCATAGCAGACGAAGAACGAATCTCAATTGTGGGGAGATCATAGTCACTGCGATGAATAGCCATGCGTGGTACCTTTTTGAACGAGAAAGCATCCAAGGTATCTGATTCGGGGTGCATAAGCCACCCTGGATCAGACGGATAAGGCAACACAGAAGGATTTAAGAGGCGCGGGACAAGGATATCATCAGGAGGAACGACGCGCTTACCACCACGGAGCCCCCTTAGCGATCAATGCGCGCTTCAAATCAGCACTGCTGGTGAATTCCGAGATGGTATATGACTTACCATCCGCTGGAGGGGGTATATGAATTTCTTCCTGCTCCGTGTATTCAGTTTCTTCGGAGCCAGCGCTCATCACTTCCTCGGACTCTTCGGACTCCTCAGACGAACTACTGCTGGCAGAGCTGCAGGACATGAAGCAGAGAGAAATCGTAAGGATAAAACAGAGAGAAATCGTAAGGATAAAACAGAGAGGATGGGAGTAGGTTTCATATATATAGAGAGAGGATTCTAAAGCTTGAACGTGGCAGTTACAGAGTTGGGAGAAAAACCGACAGAAAACTGAAAAGTTCCAGCACGACGCGGAAGGTCGAGCATCACCCAGGATCGTGGAGCCGGCAAAAAGGGAAGGTTTCTATCCCTAACTTCTAGGAAGGGCGCACCCGGAAAAGATCAATTGACTACCGGGTCATTTGACAATTGACCCAATAGTCAGGAGACTAATGTTGATACATGAAAAAGAATACCCCTTAGCTGGACTAGGATGCCCCGATGGGGAGGTAAATCCAACATAGACATGGGGACTTGGGGACTGAGGCCCAAGTCCAGTAAGAGAGTATCCATGAGATGAAAGGGACATGGAAGAGATTAATGAATAAGGGGAAGGTTATATTAGAGAAGGAATGACATTAGTGGTAATTAAAGGGGTTTAGGACATGTGGCATGATGTCATGAAAAGAAGGGCTTTTGGGAAAGTCTATAAAAGGAGGTACATAGTACAATGGAAAGGGAGATCTCTCTCTTATTATTCCTTGAAAGTGTTGTCATTAGGTGTGACTAGGACGGGTAGAACCAAAATCATATGCACCCCTCAACACTCCTTCGTTAAGAAATCAATAAAAGTTTATAAGACAAACTCCCTTTTTTCCTTTGTCATTAAGCCTTTTTTCGTTTTTTCCCCACAGATAATCCCTATGTTTTTTTTTATGCTATTGCAAAACTTTACTAGTATCTTAAAAGAGTTCATACGATAAACATAAAATGAAGTTATGACATTCTTTATCATAATAGTCTTCCCTGCCGTGTTAAGATGAGCTCCTTTCCAACTACGCATCCTATTTTTAAGTTTTTCTAACAATGGTTCGAAACATGTGACTAATAATCTATTGGTCAAAAGAGGTGACCTTAGAAACTTATCATTTATGGAAAGAAAAACTAAATTTTGGAGCCTCGAAAAAACAGACCTCCGAAAATTATGGAGCCTATCTTCCCTGACGATTTTTCAAATTTCAAGCTCAACCTCTCTAACATTTCAATCTTGATTGATTCAGTTTGATAGTGTGCTAATCAAGCTTCTCCGCTGTCTAAGGACAAACCATTGATCCTTCCCCTTAGGGCCGGGATTTATTGATTAGTGGAGCTTGATAGAATCACTTTTCGGGTTCTCAATTTTTTTTATTTTTTTTTCTAGGGTTTTTATTTTGTTCTATAATTACGAGAAGAACTAAAGTAAGCACGATGAGAATGAGATCCAGACGTTTGTCTGCAGAGAAGGAAGGTGTTTTAAACCATTCTCAAAGTTTGTTTGAAGAGGTTACAGAGAGTCAAGAGGATACAAAAGACCCAGATGGGAGAATATTCCAGTTGGAAATAAAATCTTTCTCAATAGAGATTGAATACTATGGGAACATTCGAACAGTGAAAATCACTGAAAGAGGGAGGAGAGGGTACCGTGCATGGCTAGCATTCCATCCCAAGATGATTATGTGGTTGAACACAATTCTAGACAGTATTTTGGAGGTAGGAACGGAAGAAACTTCATTAAAGAGTGGGAGAATAGGTTTATCTTGTGCAAATTCAACAAAACAAGGAGGGCATTTATTTGCGAGCTTCAAGGTTCAGAATAGGTCGTGAAGATAGGGCATACAGTATATGCTTTCCCTGTGGAGAAGACAATGAGTGTTTGCATGCTTTGTCTCAAGTGTTAGGGTGCTTTACCAAGAGTGTTTTAATAACTTCTAGGGGCTCGGTTTGTAGCCTACAGTCAGATGCTGACTATCTTAATCTGGTGTCTAAAACAGGTAATAAGGGAGTTGTTAAGGTATCGAAGAATATTGTATGGGGGGAAAACAGCAACACAGATCAAAGCAAGGTTTGGTTGGAGTAGATACCTAAGGATGGATGAAAATAATAAGCTTACAACCTTGGTGAAATTGGAGGCGTCAGAATGGAGAAGGTTATGGAAGCCGTAGATATGGGAAGACAAAGGTGTCATTATTAAATTGTACAAATGGCAAGGAGAATCTTTCGATCAATTTCCATTGAAACAACTCAAAGAAGATAGAGTTCAACTGCATTCCAAATCAGGTGTTAATGTGTCTAAGAGACAAGACCCGATTTTTCCAATGGACACTATCAATAAGCCACACAATTGATTCAAGATCAGAGGACTGTCGTTGCGATTATGGAGTGAGGATAATTTCAAGATGATTGGAGATGACATGGGGGGAATGATAGATATAGCTTCTGAGACTTTGAGAATTAATCTGGATGCGAGGATTCATTTTTTTTTTTTTGATTCAACTTAGAGGTGACATTAATTAAAAAAATTCCAGCAGTCATGCGGTGAAGAAAATAGGGTGAGAGAATGTAGTGCTGACAGTTCAGTGGGTACTAATTATGTTCCAGATGAATCCCAAGTCTCTGGAGACTAGTATAGGAAGGAAGTGGTAGCTTTTGATAATAAAATTAAAGACGTGTTTAAGCTGAATATTACAGACCGTTCTACGAACGAGATGAAGTATGGTCATTCCGGTGAAAGTCTTAGAACTCATGGGGGCGAGTTTAATATGGGGTCTGGGCGTAATTTATCTGAAGGAGGAGACGGCAGATGGATTTTCATCCTAAGAAAAAACAATAATGATGACTTAAACAACATTTCGTCTTCGAAAACAAGGTCAGGCAGAAACGCTGACTCAAACCACAGTTTGGACTCGAAGTTTAAATCAACTTCAAAGTCTGGTTATAGGTACATGCCGCAGCAACAGGTGGAGGATTCAGCAGCGAAGTATTCGACAGAAAATGATAATCCGGAAAAAAAACTCTTCCACGGCGAGGTATGTTAGGAAGGATTTGGAAGAAAATGTAATGCAACAGTTAGATGGGGTACAACAAATTAATGAGGTTAATGAGGATACGTTAATTGAAAACACAGTGCATTCTCTTATACAGGTTGCTTGTAGCTACGGTACCATAAGCCAAGAACATAGAGAAACGTTGAAAAAGAATATGACTAACCTGGTGCTGAGGTATAGGCAGCGTTTCAAATATGCGGAAGATACTAATCAGGCTACGAATAACGGTGTAGCAGGTGATCAAAAAGAGGATTTTCTTCATAGAGATGAAGAGGAAGAGCATATTTTTAGTGATGAAAAAGGTAACAATGCATGAGGAAAAAGAGAAACAAGGGACGGTGATAGTTTAAATGGATTTTAAAATCCTGTGCTGGAATATTAGGGGAATGAACGATTACCACAAGCAAATTTCTGTTAGGAACGCGGTTTTGGAACAAAGATGTACGGTTTGTCTAATACAAGAAACCAAAATTCAGTGGATGTTTGATTGGTTTGTAACACAACTATGGTTTGACGACAACTTTGGATGGTCTTATATTCCATCAGTTGGTAATAGTGGTGGTTTACTGACTATATGGGATGGTTCCAGATTTGAAAAATTAGATGAAAAACTTGGTTACAACAACATCATTTCTGTTTTTTCCACTAGAAGCAATGGTTTCCAGTGGGTTGTAGTTAATGCATACAGTCCATGTGAATACAATTCTAGAACTGATTTTTGGGGAGATATAGATGAAGCAAGAAGATGGTGGACTGGCTCTATTTGCATATAAGGAGATATGAATGCGGTTCATTCAAGTGATGAGAGGAATCGTGGAGAGGGTGACAGGCGGAATATGGCATTGCTGAATAACTATATTCAGGAGCATGAATTAATTGATCAACCTTTAATAGGAGGCGCTTTTACTTGGTAGAATAGTCATGCTAATCCGCTTCTTTGCAGGTTAGATCGTTTCATATTTAGCCATGATTTTGAGGTGGTTTTTCCTAATGACTTACAAGTTGTGCTAACGAGAATGGTTTGGGAAGTAATTAAGAAGATGGGAAGCAAGAAAGCACCGGTCCGGATGGCTTCACAACTGAATTTTTTAGGAGTCGCTGGGGGGTTATAAAAGACCATTTTATGAAGCTTGTTAGGGACTTCCACAGGTATGGTTCCATTGACTGGCATTTCAATTGTTTTTTTATTACTTTAATTCATAAGAAGGAGGACTCTTGTACTCCAAAAGACTTCAAGCCTTTAAGTCTTATGGGTAGTGTATACAAGATTTTGTCCAAATTGCTTGCGAAAAGGTTGAAGAAAGTAATGCCGGATCTTATTTCCGACTTTCAAGGAGTGTTTATTCATGACAAGCAAATTTTAGATAGATTTCTTATTGCTAATGAGTGCGTGGAAAGTAGGTTAAAGGATAAGAATCCCGGTATTCTTTGTAAGATTGATATGGGGAAAGATTTCAATAATGTCAACTGGAAATTTTTATATACAATCTTACAAAAACATGATTTTGGTTCTAAATGGATGCAATGGATCAATTGGTGTGTTACTTCTTCCCATTTGGATATTCTCTTGCGAGTTTACCAATATATTGCCTCCTCTTTATTTCATTTTCCGGTTAGTGAGGAGAAAAAGATGGTGCGGATTATGCGTAACCTTTTTGTGGGGTGCTGCGGAAGGGAGAAGAAAATTAGTTTGTTTTGCAAGGACAAAAATCTGCATGCCTAAAGAAAATGGAGGGTTAAGAGTTAAAGTTCTAAGGAATATCAATCAATCTTTACTGGTAAAGTGGATTTGGAGATACTCGTAGAACAAAAACAGTCTTTGGAGGAAGATAGTTAACCAGAAATTCAAGAGGAACACATAAATTTTATTACCGGATGTCGATAGCAAGCCTTGGTGTAAAAGTCTATGGAAGAATGCCGTGAATATGGTTCCCATCGTTCAAGACATGTCCAAGATTATGATGCGCAATGACAGAGCAATCAGGTTTTGGAAGGATAAATGGTTAGATGTAGGGAGATTGCAAGATTTATTTCCGGTCGTTTACAAAGCCGCTACAATGAAGGACACGACTATTGCTGATATGATTGTCAACAACAATTAAAGTTGTGAATTCAGGAGGGCTTTGAATGCGAATGAGCAGCTGGAATGGGATTTTCTTAGACGTGACGTCTCTACTATACCGGTGTTGGTGGAAGAAGAGGATGAATTGGTTATTATGGAGGATTTCAGTGCACAAATGTTATGAAGCTTTGTCAGGTAATTACGATACTTGCAGTTTCGACAAACATCTTTGGAAAGGATATATCCCGAACAAGGTTAGTTTCATTCTTTGGGCTTGTTTCCATGATTCACATTCGACTAGAGACATGTTAGCACATCATGGCATAGACATTGAAAGTGATTTGTGTGTTCTTTGCAATGACGAAAAGGAGACACCTGATCATATGTTTATGCATTAATCTTACTCCTTCGAAATTTGGGATTATTTTATTAAGGCTTTCAATATTTCATGGGCTATGCCGAGAACCCTATTCCATTTTTTTGAAGCGTGGTCGACGAATGTGCTGCTTGGAAGAGGTAAAGAGGTGTGGAAGATTATCCATTATGCTATTTGTTGGACTTTGTGGAACGAGAGAAATGAGAGAGTGTTTGGTGGTCGTCAGAAAAGCACAATGGAGACTATTGATCTTATAACACAGCTTGTAGTCTTATGGTCATGTGACACCAATGCTTTCAAATTTGTTACCCCTAGTCTCATTCGGAGCTAGCAATTGGGAAGACCTTATGTGTGAGAGATTTCCTTTGTACTTTGTAAAAGTTTTTTCTCTTTAATATAACCTTTTCTTCGAGAAAAAATTCTAGAGGAATTACAGTGACTCCTAAGATCTTATTAACTCTATGTCTTATAAAACTTTATGTTTTCAGGCTGAAAAAGACCCCATATTTATTTAGGATAATAAGTTGGCCCGAAGCCTTACAAAATTTTGTTATCAATTTAACTAGATTATGAAAAAAAAATTCTTTTACCTTGCAGAACAAGAGATAGATTTCTACGAATAGTTAATGACTTATTGAAGGTGCTTGGTTGACGATTTTAATATATATTTGTTATCAGACTTAATTGTTCTGCATGAGTGATTGTTCGGGAAAGCACTTCCGTACAAAACAGGAAAAGGTAAGGAGATATCGGGTTTCCCAGTCTCAAACCCCTAGTAGGTTTGAAGACCCATTTAGCAAAACAGATTACGAGGTCCTCGAAATACACTTATATACCAAGTCACATCATTTTTTACTAAATCCTAGTTTAGTTATTATTTAAATCAAAATTTTCATTCGACTCTATCGAATGCTTTGGACATATCCAATTTTAATCTCATAAAGCCTTTTTCGATTTAGAATTCTTCGTCCTATGAATGATTTCATGAGCTGTGTTTTACTAAAATTAATAGTAAGTGGGCTAACTATATATGAATGAGTTGGAATACTTGATATGAACGGGGAAACACTAGAATTTCAAAAAGTTCAACATTAAAATAATATTTGCCCTGAAACGGGGACAGGCAATAGGTTAATCCCTTTCTATACCCATCCCTGGCATTTACTTCTTGGATATTGGATTTCATTCGAAAAAACAAATTGTCACCGCCTGCCTTTTTTTTAAGAACTCATGTCAGATATAAAATGATTTTAGACACACGGAAAAAACCTATTGAGATTTCTTCCCGAGGAAACAGCCCAGAGACCCAACCAGGAAAAACAGGTTAGATCCCACACGACTGTCTCTCCAGGTATAGAGGTCCCACACGACTGTCTCTCCCGGCATATCTGTAAATATATTCTTTTACTCTAAAAATTGCTATTATCTGCAAATATATTCTTTTTACTCTAAAAATTGATTAACATGCTCACTAGTGGGTATGATGATCCTACACAAACCCGACCCATATCATAAAGTGGGTCATCTTTTGCTAACCGTAACTGGAAAACCTCCTCTGACAGTCGCCGTTAACCCGGGGGCAAATTTTGGTTTCTTTAACGATTCATCAGTTGCTATGATTTTAAACCTTCTGATCAAAGAAAGAGCAACATTTTTCATTTCAACTAATGCCATTTCTTTTCCTAAACAAACCCTTACTCCCCCTTGAAATACCGGGTACTTAAACAGACTTTCTGGAGAGAACAAACCATTTTGAAGCCATCTTTCCGGTTTGTACTCGAGACAATCAGAACCCCAAACTTGTTCCATCCGACCCATCGCATACGGGTGATATGTAACCCGCGTACCTTTCCGGATAAATGTACCATCAGGGAACACATCATCTCCAAGAGCAAACTTAGAGTCAAACTGTACTGGTGGATAAAGTCTCATGCTCTCATATAAACAAGCTTGTAAATAAGGCATTTCTCTCATTTGTTCGTAACTCGGTTTCAACTCTTGATCCGTACCCATAACCCGATTCGACTCTTCCAGTATCCTTGACTCAATTTCTTTATGATTTGATAACAACCAAAAGAAACTAGTCAACGCGGCGGCGACCGTATCCCTCCCGGCTAAAACAAAACTTATAACAATATCTCTCAAATACGTGTCATCGTTGACCGTACCCATGAATCTTGATAATAAGTCTTGATTTGATGAAAAACCCATCTTCCTTCTCTGTTTGATAACTTCATCCGCTAAAACATTAACCATTTTAATGGCTCCTTTCAATTCCTTCTCAGACCCAATATTCAGAAACCTCTTGACTTTCCATATCAATGGTGATACACATATAGCTCTCTCCGCTGATAATTTGGATGATAAATCAAAAGCAATAGCAAATTCAGACATGGGCATGTCTAATTCAAGACAACCCGGATCTAACCCGAATGAAAACCGACAGATATTATCAAAAGCAAATCTTCTCAATACATCTTGTAAATCCAACACAGTGTTACTTTTACTAGCTTCTGCTGATAGTAATGGAATCAGACGATCATGAATCTCTCGGGTAACAATATCAAAAGCATAAGACCGAATAGATACCGAACCAAGCTCAAGACTAGCCATTTTACGTTGAAACTTCCAAGTATCACCATCCACATTAAAAATACCACGGCCTAGTAAATCATGTAAGATTGTAGAGAAAGTTTTACCTTTAGGATAATTATCAAACCTTGTTTTTAACATGTACTCAACATTTTCTGGATTTGCAGTGATGGTGTTACGAAGAACATGGATATGAATTGTTTGTGATGGTGATTTACTTAGTAAATAAGTATACCAATCACAAATATTAGTGAAATCTTTAGACCAACTTGAGCTTAAATAAGTATCACATATTTCACAGTTACACCAATAGTTTTGTCTTAGGAAAAGTAAGCAGAAGAAGAGGACTGTGAAGGAGAAAAATATTAGACAGAAGAGTTTTTGAAATGAGTCTATATCCATTATTTCTTGATGATGATCAGAAATTTGCAGAGGAAGAAGAAGAAGGTTTCTAGAAAGAGAAGAAGAAGGTAGAGTGAGATGGGAGGCAAGTGGAGGGGATTTAGTCGTTAATTTATAGGGGAGAAGTCCTAAGAAAATAGAAAGTAATGTTGCGAAAATACAAGGACTAAATAGTAAATGAACAAAGAAAATCATTAACTGTTTTTTCAAAAATTGAGATTATAAAATAAAATTTAAGAGAAAACTCCAAAATGAAATATGATATAATCTCACTTTTGCGGAAGAAGAGATAGTGAAAATGTAAAATAAATCCGAAATTAGTATTATCATTTCAATAAGTTTAATTAGTCACTTTGATAATGCAATTTAATGTCGTAAATGTCCCTAACTTTTATATATTTTACGATTTCTCTCCTCTATCTTTATCATTACGGCTATCACGCTTTCTGTGTCTCAGCTGTGTATATGCCGTATACAGACACACGCGCCGCATAAGGATTACCCCACGTGCTCTAAGCTTTCTATGATAGTGGGAGTGAGGTACTTGGCACTAATCACCGGAACTTATTTCAAGGTCAACTAATTCAACTTCATGTGCTCAGCCAGTATTACGATTATGGGAAAGCAAACTCTTGGTAGGTGCAAGAAAGCTAGGATGGAGTTGGAAGCTCAATGTTTTTAAGATTTTAATCTTGGAAGGTAACTAGTTGCAAACCCATGCTCTCACCTGGTTCTACGTCCTAACATGAGCCCAAAGCTGTATTGTGGTTCATGGTTGTTCACGCGCAATCGTTCACAAATCCGCAAGTTCCCGGAATGACTAATTATTCATAGATATAAGATTTAGATGAGCACGTAATCAAGACCTATATTTACACTAACCTTTTTGATCTACCTTTACATCTAATTGGATTGTAGATAAATACAAGCGAGGGAAAATACGGGTGGAGCCAGGTATGAAAAATGGATAGTTACTTCCACTTGCCAACTAATTCCCAATTTCTGTACATTTTTATCAACGGAAAATAGAGATTGATTTGGCTATTAATTATCTGGAACCGAATTATTGAAAAGTGGATCGTAGTTACCTCCACGTTCCAACCGATATCTAACCTCTATGTATATTTTTAAATCACGTGTGTCATTACTCACTTGATTATTAGAAAAGAAATACTTTATCATTTTCCAATTTAACCTATTTTTTAGGATAAAATAAAAAAGTGACAGTATTTTTTTTCAGAGAGAATATTATTTACATACACAGCTGTTCCCTAATGTTTGGGCGCCAATATCGATTAACGGTAGCCATATTAGTAGAAACATTTTCGAGTCATGCCCAGCAACCCGTTTCCACCGGTCCGTCTCCGCTAATTCATCTCCATGGTCCAAGAAGGAAGTTCCGGATTACTTGATAGACCAGTCTATCTGACTATATAAATACATAGGTCTAAACCCTAAAAGAGGATTCTAGGTTTTGGAACAGGGAAAACCATTGTAATTCTTATCAATAAAATATCTCTCCCCAAGGGGATTCATCCGTGGATGTAGGCACAACTCGCCGTACCATGTTAAATCCGTGTCTCTTTTATCCACTTTTAATTCGTTTTCTAACCCTAGTTTATATCATTTTCATCAAATCAATTGTATTTTGTGAAAGTAGTTTTTTGGTACAAACAACGGCGTAAAGCTTTTTTTTATCAGTGTCCCTTTGTGCTTCCAATCCTAACCCGTGCCCAAATAGATACAAAGATTGGGTATGGTTCGTAGATATGGTCTTTAAATCTTTGCCGACTTCTACAGGTTTTTTATTAGATCATTATCTCTAGCTATAGTCGTGATATACGTTGTTGTCTTTTTAAACAGTTGCATACATGAAGTACTGTAAGATTATGCATCAGGTCGAAAGAGTGATAGTGTTGAGTCGGTAACTAAAGTTGCACTGCAAGTTGTTGCATCTCTATTCGTATTGGTTTCGACTTGAAGCTGCAAGTCCATTCCATTCCAAGTTGTCAAGTTGGTCCTATGTATGATTTTAATTGTCAAAAGCCAACTTTCAATCTGCATCTTTGAATGCATCTTTAGACGTGATCATAGGGGGGACCCAAAATGCTTTAATACCATCATCATCTTTAGACGTAATTGTTGTCGGATATTGCCATAGGAATTAGCAGCCACCACAAAAAACTAGACGAGACTTGTTTCCGCAAGGACCACAAATCGGGTCATTCCACGATTCAGCGACTTCAACTACGACTTAACATGGCATCGCCTCTTGGGCATCGGATTCCATAAAAAAGAAAAGAAAAATAGCGACCTAGCCGATTTATGGAGGGTGTAGACAGGTATGGCTGCAGCCTGCATTAACAAAATGGAGATTGTCTGCCGGCTCCTTAAACCTATTTATAATAATTTTGTGAAATATTTCGTAATTCTTTCCCCACATAGTTGAAATTTTGTCATGTAGCCCATTAGACAGAATCTTGGCTGCATCACTGCTAATCTAAGTTATCCGGTTTAGGAAAACTTGGAAAAATACCCGCGGTGCAATGTTGGAAATCTGTCCCAACGTTAAAAATAATTGGAAAAATACCCCATTCCGTTAACATTGCCATCCAACCCAGTTAAGTGACATGTGTAAGGCCAAAACCACCACCAAAACTGTCGCCCCACCACCAAGGTAGTCAATATCGGTTGTACAAGCCGATATTATAGGTTTTTATCGGATATCGGAAAATACCTATACGATATCGAAAATATCGGCGATACAAAGACGGAATGATATTATCGGTTGTACAGGCAGGTAAAGACCGATATATCGGTTTTACTTGTACGCCGATAATATCAGTTTCGTGAATAAATTTTTCATCAACATGCATCTAGTCTTTACGGACAAGTACAATGTCAATAGGAGAAGGTAAAAATCCCTAATATATTTATAATATAAAATCAATGACTATATGGTAGGATATAAGATGGAAACCATATTTCAATTGCAAGGCAGGGATATATAAAAGATAAATATGAAGGATAATAAAAGAGATTTACCGGCATAATGGGACAACAATCACAACGTTGGCTAATAAACCACCTTGTATTTTGGAAATTTGAGATATGTGTATGATTCTTATTATTTTTATTTATGGTTTTATATTTATTTGAAATTCTATATTAAATGATGTATCACCGATAAAAACCGATATTATCTTTTGTATAGGTGTATCGGACTCAGCCGATACGAGACCGATACGTGATATTAACTACCTTTCCCACCACCTAAACCCTAAACCTTGAATACTGAATTTTGAATCCTTAACGCTGAATTCCGAAGGGTGTATTTGCCGTTTTTTTCCGCGTGTGTGGGCGCACACATATGACTTAACTGAGTTTTTGACGGAATAGGGCATTTTTTCCAAAATTTTAAAAGTTGGGGCAGATTTCCAAAATTACACCCCATATTTGGGCATTTTCCCAAATTTCCCTCAGGTTTATTCAGAACCCGCCGGTTTCTGATATTTTTGAAACCTGTTAATTCCAAATATAAATGAAAATAATTTTTCTCCGAAAATTCACATTTTTGATAATAAAAGTATGATGGCACATGTCGACTATTAAAATTGCGAGATATCGACATTATTATAAGACTATACTAGATGGCGTGTCAATCTCAAAGTGTAATTAGTGCGTGGTCCTTCTAATTGAATATTTATACTACTGAATGATAATAATTAAACCAAGATCTTTTAACTTAATGGAGGAACAAATAATAGTACTGAGTAATAATACTGCATTAGTTTAAGGTGACAGACTGACAGTGGAGGACATGATTGAAATTATAACCTGCTAAGTACAATTAATTTAAGTAATCATGCTATTGATTGAGAATCAGTCATATAATTAGTATGCAGATAAAACCATGGACAACTCAAAACCACAAACCAGTTGCTAAATGAAATCCACGGCTAATGGGGACCTCAGTGTGGTGGAAACACCTCACATGATCAGTGTTCTCTTCTGCTCCCAACTCAATTTCGCAAAGGAACACTATATGTGATCTTCTTTTTCTTGATCGATAAAGAAAATTTATGATAAGTTTCTTTTCCTTGATCTATAGAGAAAACCTTAAACTTATTAGTTTCGAAGCCAAGTCGATTGATATTATCACCCAACACTTTTACCACTAGGTTACCGTGACACCTGACACTATATGTACTGGTTTATGGGAATTCATACTGCGACAAGCAAATAGCTATGGATGCCATTTGAAACTGCCTCAACTACTACCAACTAGTGCTTTTGGATTTAGTGAGGTGAGTTTCCACATGTATATTGTCATATAGCCAGTTAATTCATGTGGGCTACGTCAGTACGTACACGACACCAAATCAGACATTTTGTTACGCTAATATGTTTGACATCTTATTTATTACCACACTTATTAGTGTAATAAATATGGTGTTATTCTTTTGTTACACATTAGTTGTCACACTAATAAGTGTGACTTTAATTAATTTAAATCATACTAATAAGTATGTCAAATTTAGTGTAACAAATTAGGCAGTAATTAAGAAAAAAAATTATTTATTTTTATTTTCCCCACCCTGTTTTGGATTCATACACCCGCTTTTCCCAAACCACCACATTGTGCATAACACTAAAAAATAGTGCCCAAAATTTTTAACAGAAATTAAATTAGTAAAAAGAAATTTGTTTCAACATCAACTAATATTCTCAACGCGCTTTAAAAGCTAAACAATGAAAAGTAACAAAAAACTATAAACTAAAACATTAAACTCTATCTAATAGTACTAATCTGTAACAAGGTAAACAAAGTTTAATTTTTAAATTGCAAACGCTTCTTATGCCATACCATCCAACCACCAGCAACATAAGCAGATAGCTTATAATAGTCATCACCTTGAGGAGGGTCTCAAATTGGTGCGGAATCATCGTACACGCATTCTATGCGAACTTTTCTTTCGTTCTTTTGGACAACTCTGTTGTCGCAGACCTCACCTTCCAAACCGGTCACCACATATCCAGCTGCAACTATTTTTCCATTCCTGTCCAATAAATACACATTCTGATTTGAGGACTCTTCATAACCAGAATTGTCGAAAGGTTGTGGCTCTGACATGGTATTCAAATTGCCGGAAAAAGAATGATAGTCTGAAGTGAAGTCAGGAGTGAACTCAGAATTAGGGGTACACGAATCATTCAAGACTGCTGATGGATGAACAGTCCCATAACGTTTTTCATTACCCTTCATCCAAGCATATTCACGATCCTCTGTAAGCATCACATCCTCTTCTGCATGCTCATTTGAATCCATATTGGTTGTATAACCATAACAAAATATAATTTCAAAATAACTAATAGAATTGAGGAGTGTATAAAACATACAAGGAGATGACATTTGTTCGCATAGGTACGCCTCCATGGCTTTCTCTGACTCCTTCTTGGAACTCATAATCGACGAAAGCGGTCCAAGACAAGAAACACCAAAAACAATGTTAGTAGCAGGAGGTCTGGCAGGAGTAGTTATCTGGATTGCTTGCTATCCCCTGGATGTGGTGAAATCTAGACTCCAAGCACAAACACAAACTAGGTTGGATAAATGCCCACCTAAATATTTAGGTATTGTTGATTGTTTTCGCAAAATTGTACGAGAAGAAGGTTATAGCGTTCTATGCAGCGACGGAACCAGGAATTTATGTTTGGAGGGGCTAAGCCATTATGGTACCCCTTTATTTGTGTACCCCACAACTTATCTACATACCCCATCTGATCTGTAAAATCTTTATACCCCTGAACGGAGCAATAAAAACACAAACCCAATTCTGTTGCTGCTGTTGTTTTAAACCCTAGGGTTAATTTTCACGAAAAACAAATAAGTTCAATTGTTGATGAGGTTTTAAAAGCATAAGGTGAATTTATTGATGGAGATAAAAGTTTTGGAGTGGTTGAAGTAACCTCTCATCCATATTTCTGTTCCTAATATCATTCAGGTCTGATTTTCTTTACCCTACACAATTCCGTCGCTACTTTTTTTGTTGATGATTATCATGTGCTGGACTAATTGTAGTCATGTAGGGTATTTATTTTATTGAAATTATGAATTGATAATTAGGATTAAGCACTCAGCAGTTCATGATGTCCGTAGTCTTCAATGAGAATGACACTGGATCAACACTTCTTCTTCCGATGACGTCCATAGGATGATATGACATGCTATTTACGATTGATAGAGAGGTTGATCAGCGGAATGGAAAGAGAAACAGTGGTTTTATTTTTTCAGAAAAAATGATAGAGAGATCCATCGGGGGAATGGAAAGAGGACAAACAGAGATTGTCTAGAAAAATCCTTCTTGTTTACCCTGCTAGAACAAATTGATGTTTTTAACTGCACTCTATGTGAAAAAATGAAGGGGTCTTCCAAGTCCTATATACATAAGCTTGGTACTGTTGTTTAACACCCAATAAACGTTCAATTACACTTCCCATTTTCGTTTCCAAGAACAGAAGCAATTTTCTTGATACATAAGTCCTATATACATAAGCCCAGCAATCAATCCCTACTTTGTTTGATGTATTTTGTGGATAAAGGGATTGGGGGGAAAATCTGCTCAAGGGATGAATCTCTCTGTTTTGAACAAGAAGTATGATAAATTGAGTTACCTATATGGTTTTTCTATGTTCTTCCATAATATAGGTATAACATATTTTAGAGGGGTATGGATATCAAAATTTTCAAATAATTTAACAATTTTCATGATAATCAAATTATAACTAACATAACTAACTAATGGGGTTACCGTTAATACTTTTAAGGGTATATAAAGGAACCCCTTTCATAATATCAAGAAATTAATGTGCTCGGTGAACCAATGACCATTTCAAGAAGTAATGCAATCTATGGTTTCTTTCTATTTATAGAGAGCATTGAATGAGTTAATAGAGATATACTACCAAAGACTTCAACCACATTTCACCGTTTGTTTTTAAATTTAAGCATTTGTTTTTCTCAAGTTATTCCTAAAGAAGCAATGATGAAACCGGTTTTTGTTTTCCATCATTTAATACTTTTTGGCTTTTCTAATTTTGGAATATTATAGAGATTAGTGAATAGCATGTTTCAGTAGAGTAAATACGATGAAAATATCTTCACTGGCTCTGTATGTAGTACGAATGTAGGTTGAAACAGTCATTCTGTAGCAGAAAAAGCATTAGATATCGATACCTTATTCTCATGTATTAGTTGAAATCAAGGTGCAAATTTATTGATGTTCTTATTCGAGCGGAACAATTATTTAATATCAAGACAACTGAAATGTCATTTTAAGTGTTACTAAATTGTTTTGATGACTTCAACATGTCAATTTAGCGTTATTAAACTGAACCTCACGAATCTCCACCAGCCAAATATCACAACACACTTGGAAATGATGAATTCTTTTTGGGAAATGATATAACGAACCTAAAAAATATAACCATCTTGAACTAGCAATACAACGAGACCTCTATTTCCATGAACCGGGAAAGAAGTATCAAAGGGTCATAATATTAAAAAAAAAAACCTTTCCACTGGATGAAGCCAGCTAACTCTGGAAGAATCAAAGATAGTTATTTTAAAGCTTCCGTAAGGGTTATTAAATGCCACGGGTATTCAAGTTACTAAGTATAAACCACCTACGTATATGTATTATATAGACGTCAGTAACTCCGTGAAAATGCCGTGTCACATAAAAAAAAAATCCATGAAAATTGGTAACCACTGTAGACTAATAGCGTTAGATAGCTCGAATCTTTGAGAGACAACAGGGACATACAAACGCAACAATGGCTGCACACTAGCTTTGCAGAGTTCGTACCTATATTTAGCATGCATGCACACGCATCACCCAGTGTGTGGTGAGTCTGATGACCAATGGCTATCACATGGGTCTTCAGGACCCATGTTGACCAATGCAAATCAAATGGCCTATTGCTTGTACGGGGCAGGGGCATCTAGAATAAATACGTCAAAAGGGTGACTGTTGGATATCTATACATAGAGCTAAAGTTTGTCCGATCCCATTGAATTACAGCATAAAGGCGCTTATTTATTAATTACCACACAGTGGGTGTTTTTTCTTTTATATATATCCTACCTTTGGTCATGGCTGCGCATTCTAGTGAGCTTTTGCTTTCTATTATGTGCCTGTCCTAAAAACAAACTCAACCCAGTGAAGTGAAAAGTGAGCAATGTCTCAGTGGTGGGTGTATGATGCTTTCAATCTCATCTCTGTCATCTTGGATAATTACTCATCTTCTTTGGCATATAACATGACATAGTCCTACAGCTACAATCAAAAAAAAAAAGTAATGGGTAATTCCGAAGTACCTAACTAAGGATCTTTTTCCTGCCCCCTATTGTAGCTGGCTTGTGATAATCTCATAAAGCCAAAAGGCAACTAAGACAGGGAGGGTGTGGTTATCTACTTTTCCCCCATGGAACCTAAGGACCCTGTCGTTTTACGCGTACCTCCGACAGGGCCAGACAAAAATAATGGTTTCCTTCGGAATTTCGAAACGTGGAAGACTTGATTTCGTGGTGTCGGTAAGTACTCAAAAAGATAACACGATTGTTTCCTTCTTTTCAAATTCACCTTTACAAGTTACAACAATGTGGTTGTTCATTCATTCATTTCACCTAGCTCCCTTATCTAGACATACCAGTCCTTTACTTAATCTTGAATTATAATTTTTCTAGCATATACATGATTTTTCCTTCGTTTTTTTAGTTAAAAGTTAGGTTCTTCTCATGGCTATCCCAATCCAATAAGCTAGTCACCGGAAGAGTTAGGTTAGAACAAATTTTATGGGTGCTAGACATTTTCTACTTGATGACACTTTTTTTTCTCTCTTTGATGACACTATCTGACACTGCTAAGCTCTTGCCGTTTATTTATTTATTTTGTATCCAAGCAGAGTGGAGTTAAGCATAACTGACCGGCCATACTGGATCTAAAATAGATGACATAAACTAATCTAAAGTAGACAAAGTTCCCAATCGAAATACAAAACGAAATATTCACATGTGACTGTTATCAACAGCCACCAACACATGAAAACGTAGCTATTTTAAAAGTGCAACTCTAAAGTTATATCAAGATGGATTTTTCTAAAACATGTCGGCCAATCTTTTGTTCTATATTCTAGCAGATAAGGTAGTTAAAAGAGATGAACAAGAAAAAGGAAATCAAAATAATTGAGCTCTAAGTATAAGATACCCACCAATTTTCCATGTGAGGAGGCTTCAATGATTGAAGAAGATTAGATTAACCTTTTATCTATTTAGACAAAATGTCGGCCTCTGACAAGTACCTATAAGAACTGTTTGTATTCATGCATGTTTGAGCAAACAATTCACCATGCTGTCTTGAAAAAAAAAATCATTGTTACAGGGCCTACGGCCCATGGATGTACGGTCCAATTAGATTCCTAGAATTGTATATAAAGGAAACTATGTAATGCTTCTACTCTAATCTCCTAATAAGATTATTCTTCACCTTCCTCTTATCTTTCTCTGTTTCACCTATAATTCTCCTAAAACACATTATCAAGCACGAGTTCTTCCCTGCAGCTAAAGAATGAATTTTTTTTTTAAGGGTTGTCAACAATGGAAGGAGATTTTTTTTTTTTTGATTAATCATTAGAAGCTTGCAAATGGAAGTTTAGGTCATATGTAATTAGGAACCTTGATTTGTATTTAGGGATTTGGAGACCTTGATTTGTTCCGTCGGTGGCAAACCGTAGAAGAAAAAGCCTTCTGTTTCTGTTCCGAGGGAAAGAGAGTAAACAAGGAGGAAACGAAAAGCTTCCGTAAACAAAGAGGAAGAAGAGCCTGTCTGTTCGATGGCCATCTAGATGCTATGATTCCATAACAATTTATATACTAACCTGATCATGACACGTTTGTTATGTATGATACAAACTACCAAGTCATCTAATGCATACATATGGAGACTAAATTATTGATGTGAGTTTCCATTTGCATTTAGTTTTAAGTTAAAATTCATTAAAATTGTGAGGTAAAATTTGGGTGATGTGTGAAACTGTTATTCTTTTGTCTTCTCAATGTGTTCTAGGCTTCTAGTCGCCTAATGTGATTGATTATATGGTTTGGTTGATTCACATGCTTGAGAATTGTTTACACATCATGATACATGATCTATCATGTTTCACACCCGTTGATTCCCTGTTTCGATACAAAATCAACTTTGAGCTCATTTTGTTAATATTTATTTGGGAATGCTACTATCATTTCTTTTTGTATGCATGGGCTCTGGTTTAAATCAGTCGATGACATAAAAGCAAACAGTCACTAAAATAAATGGTAAAAATGACATTTTGGACATTCAGAAGTACTTGAGCACAATAATTATATTTTTAATGTGGAAACCATTTTTTTTCTTGCAAAAAGGGGTATATATTTCTTTATAAAATCTTCTGCCAATGACAATGCACCGTCTAAAAGGTGGAGCTACATATACCCTATGCTTTTAAGCACATGTATTCCAATTTTTGTGGAGGAACTCACAAAAGACGATATGAGTCAGAAATTATTCTTTTCTATTTTCTACTTCATCTGTGATTCTAAAGAACCAGTATCTGATGAAGTATGACAACAAGAAATTCACTATCTTTAGTAAGTTATTCAACCTAAAGAAAGTGGTTGACATGGATTCTCTTGACTGTTGAGATAAAGAAATTTCTCAAATTAAGCTAACTAAAAAAAAAAAAAAATTGAAAATAGAAAGAACCCTGAGTAATGAAGGATGGGCGTACTGACTTATGTGAAGCATGTGAAAAGGGACATATATATCATGAGACAAAGATGTACTTTTGTCTTCGGTAGTAGTAACACCAACACACAAATATCAACCGAACATGGGATTAGCTAAAATGTAATTCTAGCTCCCATCATAATTGAAAGAGTTGGAAATGCACCTGGTCATAGGTGTTGGTATACACAATGTAATGCGTGTATTATTGTAGCAACCAATTTCTAGAGGAGACATCAACTTTAATGACAAAAAGAACTTTGTTGGCCAATTGATTATTTAATTGAACTAGATCCAATGTCTGCGCTTATGGAATGAAAATTACATCATTCTCACGAGACATAAATTCTCTAATGCACTTGAGATATATCTGGATGAAAAATATATCATCCCTCCTGAAACGTAACATATATTCACTCTAAAGTAATTGAGTTGAATCCCATTTTTGTTACACAGTAAGGACACACCACTTATTAATCTTTCAAGACTCGATGTCTATATGATAGTGGTTTTTCTCCTACTAATTTCATTGAGCGAAGCACGGATAGAAATTTGTTGCCAAGATGGAACAAAGACTAAAAGTCACATAAGCTCTTTATGTACTAAGGGCTAATCCCACCTTGTTGATTTCCAAAGAAACCCATGCAAGTGGATATCATATGGAAACTCACAGTAATGAGAAAGTAATTGGTTGCATCTTTTATATCTCTAATACATATGGAAGAAAACATATTTTAGAGAAACTAATGAGTCAATCTAGTGAAATGTAAATCACTATAGTGTTTGGATTATTTAATCCATATTAAATTCGACGATGAAATGTTGGGAATTGACTCATACAGGCTTTGACATAACCATAAAGGCACCTTGGTTGTGACATGATGTTTCGTTTTGAAAGAGATCGTACGTACATCACTGTGGTTGAGTGAACAAAAACGGGAAAAAGATTGACATAATGCGAAATGACGGCATATCTCTCAATAAGTGTTCTCTAAAGAATTAGATGCAAAACCCCCCTTCCCATTATGCTTTTAAGTAAGAGAGCATATCACTTATTTCACAAAGTCTTCAGTAAAACAGGATCGAGACCATCCTAAGATGCAAATGGTAAACAATCCATATTACAAAGAAAACAAGGTGAAATTTAGAAATATATCCACGCAGAATGCGTACCATTAAAGTGACTTATAGCTCTGGTGGATGCCTTCACACTTTGGACTAGTTATAGTTCCCAAGAAGTTTTGCGTTTGGAAAACTACTAGCACATATTATACATGTTAGGGCTCACCACCCTTTGTAAATGCTAGCTAGTGCACATCAAAAGGACTTGATGGTTATTGCATATTTAATAGGATCAATGCAGAGCATACTATACCGCATGGTCTCGCAAAAGATATCATCAAAGGTTACAGATGATGTCTAAGGCATGGTTATGCGTACAAACCTACCTTTAACTGCTTGGGGGATATGCAATATTAAACGCACCTTTACTTAAATTCGTTTTAGAACCCAATATTAGTAAACCTTTTCTGCGTACCAGTTGGTAACTGGATATAAGCCTGACATTCATATTCTTACGCATTTTTGGTTGCACTATATATATGCCATTACGAGTCCACATCGTACTATGATGGGTCACAAAAATGATTAAGTAGTTTTGTTGGATATTTACTCCCAACAATTATTCGCGTTTTAAACCTTTTGGAAGGAGATCTCTTACCGCTAGATTTGAGTGATATCACTTTAATGAGACAATCTTCCCGTCGTTAGGGGAAGATAAGAAAAAGTATTTTCTATGGGAACAACAGTAATTGTCGTGGTATGTTCCCATTATGTCTCATATTGATTCTTGTACTCCACAAATGTAAATGTGAAGTGATAAAGAATATTCGATTTTCAGAATGTACATTGATGTTGCTAAATTGATGAGATCACACATACCAGCTGCAAACCTACCTGCAAAGTTACAAATCCTCAATAAGGGATATACACCATAGACTAAGGTGTTGCAACTACACTCAGTGGAAGTGTGGTTGAGGCCGTGGCTCCATAAAGGAAGTTGGAGAGACCACTTGGTTCGATCAATCCTCACCTAGAAAGGAAGTAGGTGAGTAAGGCACAACTTATTTATATCATCAACAATCATCTCATAAGATTGTCTCTGAATATGTCCATGAATCAAACTGGAGGACGCTCCGAAGTTTTAAATGATTCTAGAGAACAATGAAATCCTGACGGATTATGAGAATGCACATGAGTCAATGGAAGGATCATGCGTGCACAATGATGATATAATCCATAAATAGTAGCTACAGAAGTAGAGCACAATGAGATCGAACCATGCTTTATTTTGATTAATTTCAAATAAATAGCATATTTGGCCTACACAATCCAGGTAGAACTTAGTTCTTTGGAACATATATGGGTATTTGGTGTGGTAGTGCTAACCAACCAAGTGTAAAGCCTATGGGACATACATGATTATTTGTCATAGAGCACAATGGGAAGAATGAAGTCTCAAAGTATCAAGACTCGCCTTGTGGCGCAAGGTTTCTCACAAAGCCCTGGAATTGTCCTCTTGTAATGAACGTTATAACGTTCCGCTACTTAGTTAGCTTGGTAATTTCAAAAGGACTTGAAATGCAGCATATGTATGTGGTTATTATGTATCTATGAAATAATCACGAGATAAAAGATATTTATAAAAGTACTTGATAGCCTTTTGTTTCTCAAATCAAGTGACTCTAAACCACAGAGTGCGTTTACAGTTAGATAAAACGCCCACTTATAGATTAAAGCAATCAGGCGGATGTGGTATACCCGTCTAAGTGACAATTAATTTGGAGGGGATAGACAAGTAAGGTATTTTTCCTTGCGTATTCACAAGCAAGTTCCTGATTTGAAATTCTAGCTACCTATGTTGATGTTACAGACATGATGGGTGCTCTTGATGTAATAAGAGATCCTACAAGCTACTCTAAATCCAAATTTTAGATGAGAAATTTGAGGAAAGCTCGACCAAAAATTGAGCTTGTGGGATATTATTCCACCAGTTTTCATATGTCTAAAGTTGTCAGGCAATTTAATAAGGACATGCATCCTACTAGCACTCCCATGGTTAGTCGAGGTTCAGATGTAAGTAAATCACCAATTCGTCTAAAGGAAGATGACGAAGAAGTGTCGGGGGATGAATTTCCCTTATATAATTACAATAGATGCATTATTGTACTTAACATACTGTACTCGACCAAATGTTACATCCTAAGTGAACTTGTTAGCTAGATATAGCTCAACGCCAACGCAACGTTATTGGAATGGTATAATGAACATAATCATATACTTAAAAGTAACCATTGACAAAAATTTGTTTTATCCCTGCAAAGATATTAAAAGGAATGCTAATGAAAGTGCAATCCAAAAGTTGTTGATTATGAAGGAACAATAATCTCTTCTCTAACGAAAGTAATCAGGGGAAGATATGGTAGACTATTTTCTAGGTCATTACCGATATTCAGTTTCGAAAAGTACATGACTAAAGGAACTGTCTGGAACAACTCTGAAAGTAATCAGGGGGAGATGCCGACATCAGGGGGGGGATTCAAGGATATGATGTCGACATATTTTACTTTGAAATTGAAGCTGTGTTGTACTCTTTTTCCCTTCGATCGAGAATAGTTTTTCCCAAAGGGTTTTGTTACTCGACAAGGTTTTTAGCGAGACAACACTAAAAACATCAAGTATGTTGAACGTTGAAGACATAAAGATCGCCGTTGATATTACTGAAAATATATGAATCAAAGAAATGAAACGCGATAGTCTGTTAAGCAATGTAACTTCCAGAATCAACAACATGGTCTTATAAACATTCAAGTCACCAAAGTAAAGTGTGATAAACTCCTTTTGACTGCATTAGACTAATGAAAATTGTCTGACATCAGGGGGGAGCATCTAATGGTTTGTTGAACTATTTTCCTTCACCGAGGTTGTTTTTTCCCATAGGGTTTTGTTACTCGGCAAGGTTTTTAATAAGAAAACAACAAACACCAGGAATGTAATTTCCCATCTAAGACTATTGTCTTTCCCACGAGGATTTTCTTCCTTAAGAGTTGTGAAGCAACTAGTCAATTTCAACGGAGCAAAGTGATCATCTGCAACGGATCTCCTTTACTTGCATCTGTCACGTTGTACTCTTTTCCCTTCATCAAGGTTTTATCCCACTGGGTTTTACTTGTCAAGGTTTTAATGTGGCAACATATTCGAGTCCAACTATGTTATAATTTTGCTTAATATTGTACTCTTTTTCTTTAGTTCAGGTTTTGTCCCTGACGAAATTTTAACGAGGCAATTAACTTAGACTCATCGGGTTTTTAAGATCGTATTGCATGTGATGAACTACATGTAAAGTACGAGACAACATGTGAAGAGTTATACCAAGGTTTTGTCCCGCTGGGGTTTTCCTTATCAAAGTTTTAATGAGGCAATGGACTTCGACACAAGTCGTCAAGGAGAACGACATTTGAAGAACTATAAGAGAAGCACTACGTATAAAGTTTTGTTTTGTTATTGAACCGCACAAGGGGGAGTGTTACAGGGCCTACGGCCCATGGATGTGCGGTCCAACTAGATTCCTAGGGTTGTATATAAAGGAAACTATGTAATACTTCTACTCTAATCTCCTAATAAGATTGTTCTTCACCTTCCTCTTATCTTTCTCTGTTTCACCTATAATTCTCCTAAAACATTCATGATATATTTTTCGTTTATCAAGCAAAAGATAAAAAATAAATTATTATTGTATTTCTACTTAAAAATAGTTCTACTTGGTTGGGTAGTCTTGACTTGAACACTATCCTTGCAAGGTGGTTTTTAAAACATTCCTTCTACACATGAGCCCACCCTAGTGTACCCAATGCACCCGGTATTAGGTGGAAAGTGGCACGTCAGTACAACAAGCTGAAAAGTGAAAAATCTGTTTGACTTGTAATTCTAGTTTCTGGACCGTGGATCGGAATTGACGGCTTAGGTTTGACGTATTTTTTTGGGGTTATTCTCTTTGGATATTCAAATTCTATCAGAAACAAACTAGGGTTTGTTCTCCTTCACGGAAGAAGAAAAAACGAAGAGGAACATTAGGGAAGATGAGAAGATGAGAAGCTAGGGTTTTCTGATTCGAACCTTAAAGATGGGAATCTAGGGTTTTGTTTATCTACATCTTTTGCTGAATCATCAAGGATCACAAGTATATCTCGAAATATAAGTTGTTGTTTTTTTTTTGATACTAAAAGAAATTTATTGATCAACTGGTGGTAAATGTTACATAGTCTTCTTCTATCCATTTGATTATATCAGTTGGATAATTACTTAAGAAGCAAAAGTTATTGTCTTTTATTCTAGCTTTTTTTGCCAAGGCATGAGCTACGTTGTTTCCTAGCCTATTAACTAACTTACAAAACCATAACTTATTACTCGAGAAATTGTTTTTAATTTCAGAAATTAAGCCTTGATTGAACCAGTGAACTTGCAACTCGTGAGAGTTAATAGAGATCGCAACGTTCTCACAATCCAGCTCAAAAACAACTTGAATATATCCCAGTTCTTCAATCCACTCCACAGCTTTCTCCAGAGATTTCTCGAAATATAAGTATAACTGTGGAAGTGTATAAGTAGTTCAATTTCAGCTCAATCATCATACATCCACGGCCTTGACCTAAGATATTCAGATAACTTGGAAAACAGAAACTGCGCAAGATGTTAGCTTTCAGGAGATAATGGTAGAGATGTTTATATGTAAACTAGTGATGTATTGTCCGAGAAGTGACATTCTGCTTGGACAGTGGCTTCTTGGCTTATAATTTCCCGCAATGTAATGCAACAACAAATATGTAATGATAACAGTAAGTGTCAAACATTGACGACCAGTTCTTCATCTTCTGCCTCTCCCTCATTGGACTCCTGTGAACACTAGTCGTTGGTAAACCATCCTCGTTACAAAATCCAACGAAATTTTGTAACTCCACAATCCATCTCTGTTAAAGTAATAGCTTGTTCTTATGATTGCAGGCAAGGAAAATTCAAGTGAACTAATTCATTTCAATGACCTAACCCTAGATTATATAAACATTAACAAGAAAATCGATTAGGAAAAGAAAAATAAACTCAGAGATGAAATATAAAAAAATTCTTTTTATCTCTGTATACTAATCCAAGTGAATCCATGGGTTAACCTCACCAAATCTCTCAAAATTGACTGAAAATTTTCGTAAAAGAACGACTTTTCTTTTCTGTTTTCGATCTGTTTTTGGAAGTATACTTGCTAGATTTTGAGAAATGGCATATATCTAATCCAATCCGTCGATTCTGATCAACGGTCCAAAAACAAGCATAAAAAAGTCAAACAGATTTTTCCGCTGTTCGGCTGCTGCAGTGACGTGTCATTTGCCACCTAACATTGGGTGCATATGGGTGCATTACATTGGGTGCCATATATCATTTTCGTTCTTTATTGAAAGAAAATAGTTAGGACCTACGAGTTCCGGTATGATATTATAGCAAGCACTAGATTCTTTATCGATAAAGGAAAGAATTACCGATATGATAAGAACCAGATTCTTTATCGATCAGAAAAGAATCACCAATATATATATGGTAATCACCGGATTCTTTACCGGAAAGAATTAGTTAGGGTTCCAATATGATATATTGATAGCATAGCATGCCAATACTTACAACGAGTCCAATATGATCAACCTAAATATTATGATCAACCTAACCCTAACTCCGGGTCACTCGAAAAGAATCCCAGGTGTTGAGAATAGTCCCCACAGTCCTTGGACAACTCCATAGTCAATCCTTATAAACCGGTTTTGCTCATGGATTCCAATACAACCCTAACCTCATTTGTCTAAACATATTACTTCTGGCAGGAAAAGAAACATCATTATCGATCAAAAAGTATGACATGATCGGCATATTTTTATTCATAGCATCGTAAGAATGGTTGTCAATTCCATCAAATTCCAACACTAATGAAGACAGTGAAATAATAGTCATTAGTCAATAAAAATGTCTCCACAAGTACAAGTTCAGATCCCTAATCACTTTCATTATCCAACTTTTGTGGGTCATTAAGCACGTAATTTATTTTCCTATATATCTTAACAGCGCATGCACCAAGGTGAAGATTACATATGCAATGACGAATTAATCAACTGACAGGAACACATAAACAAAGATAAGCATGTTTTGAATCCTATATCTTTGGATAAACTCCATTATATATACAGTTAGTCACTGTTGCAATAAGTCCAATTTTAGAATAAAAAAGATCTATATATTATCCTTTCTGATTTGGTCTTTTAAGTGCAATACTGTAATGAAATGACGAAATTCATAAACTTTCTTCAGTAACTTGGTGCAGTATCTGTGTGGTCCAATAATGAAAAGATTCAGCTTGGTTTATTGTGATTTCTTGGGTCTACTAATGTAAGGATATGCAAGCAATTACTACCATCCCCTGCCATTGATTGGCCACTTTGTACGTATGTCATACAATTTAAGTATCCTATTTGGATAACATGTGTGTGAGTCTGATATTCGACCTAGAATTGCTATCCCCCACCCCACCCCACCCCCCCACACATTGTACCTAAAGGCCCTGTCGTTGTGTGCATAGTACCTCCGACAGCGCGCGACAAAGATAATGGTCCCCTGCGACAATAAGGAAACGAGAAAAAATCAATTTTCTACTGTCCGCAATTAGTCGTAAAGAAAAGAACGCGGAAAGTCTCCTTCTGATCCTTGTCGTGTTGGTTCCGTGTTTATACAGTAATGTGGATGTTCATCCATTCATCAAGTTTCCTTATCTAGACAAACCAGCCTTTTTCTCAATGATCAGTTGTTTTTAACTAGATTTCCTTAAACGGATGATTTTTCCTTAGTTAAATTCAGTTTTCTCCTTGATGAATAATGACATGGTCTGCCTACTGCCATTTCTGTGGCATCATGTACAAAAACATGTTTCCCACGTTTTAAATGCATGAAAATTGAAATTGACTAGATGAACTGTATACTGCTAAGTTTTTTTTCTTCTTCTGACATTGTCAGATAACAAAGCCGTATGTGCTGCATTGCATCTCAGCCACAACTATTGATGGACCATTTGATGGACTGAACCGTGAAATACAACCGAAGTACATCTTGCCGAACCATGTGTATCACAGCCTCACAGGCCACACATCCGCACTCAACACTGTCAATGAGGTCCACACTTTTGAATCACAAGAAAGGCTTACAGACTTGGACGAATCTGCTTAAGCCAAGAGCCATTAAAAAGTTAATCCCCACGTCCACTAAACTTAATTTCAGCTTCGGCCATAAGTACCGAGCAAACAAACGCGTAATGAACAGACAGATGATGCATCTTTGTTTCGAGCCCAAGGGTCGCCTAACTGATTGATTGCCATTGCCCTGTCCCTGCCATAATGATCAAAACATTAAAATAAAACCTCCCTATCATCGATCAATCAAAATCTCAAAATCAAATCATCTTTTATTTTAATTAAAATTAAAAGAAGAAAATATCATCATTTTTTTCGATCACAAAATGCATTACGTGTAAGGCACATTTTCGACCATAAATTAAAAGAAAAGAAGAAAATATCATCATTATTTCCGACCACAGAATGCATTACGTGTAAGGCACATTTTCAATCATAACAATCAAACGGACATTAAAGAAACACTTTATAATGAGCATGTGAAACACAGAAGATGATGTTTTATTACATGACAACACTTTAAAATTATTCAGAATCGCAATTATACTAGAATCACATTATCTTCCTATTTTAATCCAAAAGAGATTCATATAATCTTTTCTGATTTGAAGTGCCAGAAAACACAACTGTATGGGTTATATTGCATGTCATTGGTGGTCCATGTCACTGCCATAATGCAACCAAATTACATCTTGCCGAACCACACATCTGCAGTCGCGTAGTAATAATTTGCCCACACTTTAAAACATACAAGACAAGCTCGACACAGACTAGGACAATGGACTCCATAATAACATGGTTAGGTAATTTTTGATAACCTCAAGATTCTATAAGGATAACCTTGATTAAAAACGTTTGAACTTGAGAAGATGATTTTGAGAGACAATGACCACACAAGTTTATAAGTTTATAGTAGGCAAACTCTAGCTGACCATTTCTGCAGACTTTGTACCTATATTTAGCATGCATGCAGGCATCATCCAATGGTTATCACATGGCTCTTCAGGACCCATGCTGATCAATGTTTATGGCAATCACATGGTCTATTTCTTGTAGCCCGTAGCTAGAATGAATATGTTAAAAGGGCAACTGTTTGAAACTGACAACTCAACAGTTTTGAGGTAACTGCATGTTTGGGACTGTTTTTCACCTAGAGCTGAAGTTTGCCCTATTCCGTTGGATTATAGAATAAAGATAAGCAGCAACCATACTGTAGATTCTAGTGAGATCTTGCTTACCATTTTGTGCCTGTGCTAAGAACAAATAACACTGCCCTGTGATGTGAAAAGTGAGCAACACCAATGTCTCTGTGGTGGCTATGGGGGTACCATTGAAGTTCATTGATCTACCACCATTCCTGTTTGGGATCTCGATGGAAAAATATAGGCCATTCAATTGAGTTACCAACAAACTCTGCAGGCCAGTTGGTAAAGTCGTCCTTCACATTTCATAAATGGATGTAAATGACTTAGAGCAAGCACTCATATGGAAACAGCACATGGGTGTTATATATTTTCACCATAGTGGTTGCATTTCCCTATCATGTAGTGGAGTAGGGATCAAAATACATACCATAGTGGTTGCTCTTAGTGAAGTCATCATCTTGGATACTTACTCACCTCCTTTGGCATATGACATGACCTAGTGTAAAATAAAAGTAATGGTTATCCCATAGTATCTAACCAAGGGTCTTTTTCCAGCCCCTTAATGTAGCTGGCTTGTGTAATCTCATAAAGCCAAAAGGTTTCCAAGGCAGGGAAGGTATGGTTATCTACTTATCCTCATGGTATCTAAGGGAGATGTGGATTGTGTACCTCCGACGGGGCCCGACAAAGATTATGGTCCCACGCCATAATGTGAAAGATTCTGTTTCCTGGTGGTGTCGGCATGTACTCGAGATGAAAACGGTCGAGAAGTCGTTTTCTTATTATTGCCTTCATCTCAAGTTCACCTTTACAACAATGTGGTTGTTCATTCATTCACTTCACCAAGTTCCCTTATCCAGACAGATTAGTCCTTTTCTTAATTCCGAACTTTACACTAGAAAATACTTGATGTTTCCTTGGTTTCTATAGTTCAAAGTTTTTTATTTTTTTTGTAAGGCATAGCTCCTAAGAGGATTTATTTACAAAGGCAAAATAAAGCTAAAGTTAGCTTGTGAGGTCTGTGAAAAAGAGTTAGGTCGGAACAAATTTTGTGGCGTAAGAGATTTCTACTTGATGACAGCTATTGCTTTTGCTTTCAAAAAAAATAAAAAATAAAAAAATTCCCACGTTTAAAATGTGTGAAAATTGGCATCAATTAGATCAGCTGTACACTGAACTCTCTTCTTTACAGGCTTCGCAGAGTACCATAAGTTCATAACTGTATGTGTTGCTGCATGTCGGAAAATTTATGTTTGGGTCCATTTTATCCACTCCCTGTACTGAACAATGCAATCAGTAACTACTTGTAACTAGACCATGTGCACATCCGTATGTCTCGCTTTGGTGTTTGGTCCATGAGCCTTTTGACGGACCGGTCAAATGTACGTTGTTGCTTCCATGTTGGATGTTAATGTTACCATCTTATGCACCCGGTATAGCAAATAATGTACTAGAGATATGCCTGTTTGTTCGTAGCTCTTAATCTGTGAACTTTACTCGTAATGCAGTGCATGGTACGATTTGGTTTTGTACAGTTATCTGTACCTGAATCAAATTAAACCATATCGGTTTCGAGGATCCTAAAACCGTGTTAGAACCTAGTTTGAAAATCGGTTCGTTCATGACAAAAGATCATTTACACATCAACTCAGCAGAGGTCGTTGTCACTGACCAGTAGTTACACGTGTACATAAACTCTTAAGTAGGAAAAATTCCCATGTGGTTTAACAACAACCACTAAGACATGAGTATTAAAAAAGTGCAACCCTAAAGTTGTATCACGATGGGTCTTTACCGTGCCGTTAGGCACGGGATGTTTTATCTAGCTGACTAGGGCTTAACCCGTGCCGTAACGGCACATGATGTTTTTGTCTCTGATATGTTATTGTTCACATCCGTCTTGTTTCATTTTTTTTTCTGTGGGTAATTATTTTGTTATTCAAATAGGTTTTTGGCCAGAATTATTTTGATATTCAAATAGGTTTGGGCCAGAAAAAAAATGGGTAACCTAATCTTTTTATTTTACTTAAGCATGTTATTTCAATTTATTATCTGTCCAGGGAGAACCGTGCTCACTCAGTCAGTCTTAGGATCGATAGCTACACACCAAGTGGTTGTGTTTCCTATGCCTAGAAGTTAACTGATATAATGGATAGCATTCAGAGAAGGTTTTTCTGGCATAAAGACAATAATGGTAGGAATGGTATCCTAAGTCTTGGTTTGCTTTAGCTAGATCTAAACACCAAGGAGGCCTGAACATTAGAAGATCGGCAAAATTCGCTTAGTAATAATAGCTCTTGGATTTGGAGAGGTATATGTCAAGGTTTAGAGATTGTTAAAAAATATTACTATTGGGAATTAACTAATGAAAATGATATCCACATATGGAAAGACATATGGATACCTAGTCTTGGTAGGAAGGTGCCTAATAATATGTCATCTAGAGGAATCCAAAAAGTCTCCCAACTGATTGATGTTGATATTAGGTGTTAGAATCTTAATGTATTAAATGCTTTATTCCCTGTTGACATTGTGGAGCATATTTGTAGGATTAAAATACCAATGATGGGTCATGATCAGATAAGATGGATAGGAACCAGGAATGGTTATTTTACTGTTAAGTCAGCTTATAACATGTTGTTGCAGGAATCACAAAAGGCCCAGAATGAATCTTACTCCAATTTTCCTTGGAAAAAGATTTGGAAGGTTCAACTGCAACCTAATGTCCTCCATTTTATTTGGAGGAATATGAATGCGTGTCTGTCTATTAGGGATAAACTTCATAATAGTAAATAACATTTACTCTAGTTTTCCTTTGTGTGCAACTACTGAAGAAAGTTTTCAACACCTCCTAATTGACTGTCCTGTTTCTCAAAGAATATGGTTTTCCTTTGACAATAATTTGGTGGAAATGAACTCCACGGTTGATCTTTATACTTGGTTATTTGATATGTTCTCTGCTAACAATTTTGGGAACAGGTCATGCAGGTAAAGATTATATATGTTTGTTGTTTGTTGTGGTGGATATGGAAGCAGAGATGCTCTATTGTGTTTAATAATGAGCAATTTAATCCCACTGGTTTCATTACCACGGTCAAGGATTTTATATTTGATTGTGAAAAAGTTATATTACCTTTAACAATTACACATGCATGGAGTTAGTGTGCTAGGTGAAAACCATCAATTGCACAAGCAATCAAACTGAATTTTGATGCTTCTTTTATAAATCCTATATTACCAGCAGCATTTGGTCTAATTTTGCGTATTGTATTGATACATGTAGCTTCTGTGCAGCAAAATGGGGGGGGGGGGGGGGGGGCACATGAAGAACAGGTTGAACCTGTAGCTGCTCTGGAAGCCGTTACTGGAAATTGAAGCTGATTGCAAAAATGTTATTGATGCAATCAATGGTAGTTTGGGGATAATAAAGTGGACAATAAATAGTGTTGTTCAAGAATGTATTTCAATTCTTAAAAGTTTTCCAAATTGGTCTTGTAGTTATGTAAAGAGAGATGCTAATAAAGCAGCAGATACTCTTGCAAAAAAATCAAGAAACAATACAACTCAAGTTGAGTTTGTTAATCCTCCAGATTTCTTTGCAAGGAGTCTGGTTAAGAACATATCCGATGTAACAGCCTGATTTTTCAATAAAGTTAAATTTCTTATTAAAAAAAATTATTATATGTCTGGAGTAATAATGTGGCCCCTACATGAAAATTTAAAAAAAATAAAAAAATAGATATTTTCCCCATTTACTATTCCATCCCACAATAATTTTAAATTTCAAATAGAATATTTTTTCTAACAGTACAAATACCAA
The DNA here is from genome assembly GCA_023531105.1 of Papaver atlanticum. Lineage (NCBI taxonomy): Eukaryota > Viridiplantae > Streptophyta > Magnoliopsida > Ranunculales > Papaveraceae > Papaver > Papaver atlanticum. The sequence goes on along the minus strand of JAJJMB010008256.1, from coordinate 1,790,346 downwards.
AACTGTCAATCCAACTCATGACGTTTATGAATACATGGTCACCAAAATTATTGATAACTAAGGCTCTACGGAGTGAAGCAAAAACCCATAATATTTTCCCTACTATAGACAAAAACTATTATTTTATTTTTTTGCAAATGTGAGAGTTATAAAAATGAAGAACCCTTGGCTATTGGAAGGATGATGTGTGAGCTGAAAAAAAAATAAACTTATAAAAGTAAATCAAAACTTGTGTAAGATTCTTCCTCAATCATATTGATAACATAAAATTGAAGAAATTCGCGGATAAAAAATATCGCATCAACTATGCTAAATAGTGCATGACTGGCGTTCTCACATCTAGTGTTACTCAAGTAATTTGAAAACAATAAAAAATATAGTCATATTGATATATGTATCTACATAAATTAAACTAACCTTCTGAAGAAAAATTATCAGTTTCAAGATAAAGCCGATACAAACTTCTATCGCCTTCAATCCGTAGAACACACACTGGTTTTAATCGGTCTTGAAATTAAACAAATACCCCAACATTAGTCAAATAATGTCTACAAATACCTTTATAAATTACGGTAGGACGAAATCACCAAATTAATCTGTAGAAATTTCACTGGATATGTAGCAATTCAGAGAAGTTTACACTGGTCGTGATGCGTTCCATCTAAATGTTGTTCGATTGATTTTTTGTTTTTAGAAGGTTTCGGTTTTCATTGGAGAAATTGAGAGGGAGCGTTTTATTATATTCATTATCATTCAGAAAACCAAGAGCCAACTTGCGCTCTACTTACGGGATCTCAATACAACCGTAGATTTATATATTGATACTAACTATGTAATTTTTAGTATTTATTATATAACGTGACATCCCGGTGTTTTTTTTAATTGTCATGTATTTTATCCGAGATTATTTTAGCATTAAAACGATCAACCACATTTCTACTTTAAAGTATTACCCTTTTGTAGTGGCACATAATTAACATAGTCAATTACTACTCACCAATACCCGCCAGCATCACGAAACCACCATATATCACTTCTTTCTCCATCACCACCACTGCCCATCCCTCGTAGAATATTGTGTGCACTTCTAACTTTTAGTCTCAAACGTCATGTATAAAGTTTAGGTTGAGCAAACTTAGGTCGTCAATTAATTTATTCAACTATATGTTTTTTGTTAATACTGAAAACCATGTGTACGAACGGTTACTAAAGATGGCAGCGATACCATTTGATCCAATGATCATGATCGTTTTGTCTTATATGATTTGGTATCATCCCCGAAATATTTGTTACCCGCCTTTATTAATCGTGTCAAAAACAACCAACTATATTTTTCACAATACAATGTTATCCGGCATGTAAAAAAAAAATTATTATTTTTGATTCAAAAAGAAAAAATCAATACCACCACCGTTAAAACTATCCACCGCCACTATTTCTTCTACCAAAACTAATGTTACCGCCTCCACCACTAACTAACCCTCCATCGCTTCCACCATCTACTACTTCTTCTACTACCACCGCCACCACTAATATCTATTGAAATAATTTTCATCAAAATTATTTACTAATGGAAATATGTATTAATATATTAATTAAGGGACATTTATGATGTAAAATTAATAAATCATTTATTATGAGAAATTAATGAAACCCCAAAACACTTACACTAATATTTAAGTTGAACAAACCATGACCGTAGATTTATATTTTCTCTAGACAAATCTGGACCACCACTTACATAGGAAAACTTAGCCAAACTGTGTTTTGTATTTTTAGGGCTAATCTGGCTAATTACAAAATACAGGCACCCCTAAATTTCAATCATGAGCTTATTATAATCAATAAGGTTATCTTTGAAAATGTATACTTCAGCTAAATATACAACAAATGATTTTTAAGAAAATGATAGAAACCCCAAAAATTCATACATGAAACAATGTAAAAAAAAGAAGATTTTCTCTAAGCTCAGAGTAGTTTAACTGGTCACAGATGTACGTTTTGGTGGACGAAGATTTCAATTTAGGCAAACTTATCTTTTCTAGGGCTTAACCCGTGCCGTTACGGCACGGGATGTTTTGTATTCAATACGATATTGTTCACATTCGTCTTGCAATTCATCTTTTCGTGGGTAATTTTTTTGATATTCAAATAGGTTTTGGCCAGAAAATAATGGGTTACCTAATCTTTTTATTTTACTTAAGCATGTTATTTCAATTTGTTATCTGGATGGAGTAATAATGTAGTCCCTATATGAAAATAAAATAATAGATATTTTCCCTATTTATTATTCCATCCCATCCTAATTTTAAATTTCAAAAATATCATCTAATAGTTCATATAGCTAAACTACCAATCCAACTCCATGACGTTTATGAATACATGGGTTCCGAAATTATTGATAACTAAGGCTCTACGGAATGATGCAAAAACCCATAATATTTTCCCTACTATAGACAAAAACTATCATTTTTTTTTTTTGCAAATGTGAGAGTTATGAAAATGAAGAATCATTGGCTATTGGAAGGCTGAGATATACATGTGTGAGCTGAAAAAATAAAATTATAAAAGTAAATTGAGATATACATATTGATAACATAAAATTGAAGAAATTCGAGGATAAAAAAATTTCACACCAACTATGCTAAGTAATGCATGAGTGGCGTTCTCACATCTATTGTTACTCAAGTAATTTGGAGCAATAAAGAACATAGTCATATTGATATATGTATCTACATAAATTAAACTAACCTTCTGAAGAAAAATTATTAGTCTCAAGGAAGAGCCGACAGAAGCTTTGGAAGTAGATAAATAAAATGTCAAACACTCACCAGTCATTTTGACATTCGATGGCTCTACTCCATCAGATGTAAGGGTTGCTAACACACTAGGTTAGCTCCTTTGAATGAATTTTAACTTGAAAAAAAAAAAAAAGAGCCGACACAAACTTCTGCCGCCTTTAATTCGTAGAACACACACTGGGTTTAATTGGCCTTGAGATTTAACAAATACCCCAACATTAATCAAATAATGTCTACAAAGCCGGGATCGAAACAGAGTGCTAACGGAAAAGATGAGAGACTAACATCAGTGTTACAAAGAGAATACCTATCAAATTCTGTTAACCAAACTTGTATTCAAATTAAAAACTCATCAACTTAACACAAAAATATAAAAGAACCCAGTTAAATCAATACTTGCATAAACAAAACTTATAAGAGAAATTCGTAATTATTAAATACCTTTAAAATCACTATTAGAGATTTAATTGAATGCCTCATTAAAAATTACGGTAGGACGAAATCACCAAATTAATCTGTAGAAATTTCACTGGATATGTAGCAATTCAGAGAAGTTTACACTGGTGGTGATTCGCTCCATATAAGTGTTGTTCGATTGATTTTTTTTTAGAAGGTTTCGGTTTTCATTGGAGAAATCGAGATGGAGCGTTTCATGATATTCATTATCATTCACAAATCCAAGAGCCAACTTGCACTTTGCTTACGGGATCTCAATACAACTGTAGATTTTTTATCTATTGGAGGGAGAAATCTTGATATTAAATATGTAATTTTTAGTATTTATTATATAACGTGACATCCCAGAATTTTTTTTAATTGTCATGTATATATTTTAACCGAGTTTATTTTAGCACTAGCATTAAAAAGATCAACCAAATTTCCATTTTATAGTGTTACCCTTTTGTAGCGGCACATAATTAACATAGTCAATTACTACTCACCAATACCCGCCAGCACCATAAAACCACCAAATATCATTTCTTTCTCCACCACCACCACTGCCCATCCCTCGTAGAATATATTGGGCGCATTTCTAACTTTTAATCCCAGGTGTCATGTATAAAGTTTAGGTTGAGCAAACTTAGGTCGTCAATTAATTTATTCAACTATATGTCTTTTTGTTAATACTGAAAACCATGCGTACGAACGGTTACCAAAGATAGCAGTGGTACCATTTGATCCAATGATCATGATCATTTTGTCTTATATGATTTGGTATCATCCCTGAAATGTTTGTTACCCGCCTTTATTTATCGTATTACCCGCCTTTTTCACAATACAATGTTACCCGTCATGTAAAAAAAACTTTATTATTATTTTGATTCAAAAAGAAAAAACCAATACCACCACCATTAAAACCATCCAGCACCACTATTTCTTCCACCAAAACTAATGTTACCGCCTCCACCACTTACTAACACCCGCCACCGCTTCCACCACCTACTATAACTTCTACTACCACCGCCACCACTAATATCTATTAGAATAATTTTTATCAAAATTATTTACTGACGGAAATATGTATTAATATATTAATTAAGGGACATGTATGATGTAAAATTAATAAATCATTTATTATTAGAAATTAATGAGACACCAATTAATAAAACACTTATACTAATTAATATTTAAATTGAACAAACCATGACCGTAGATTTATCTTCTCTCTAGAAAAATTTGTACCACCACTTACATAGGCAAACTTATCCAAATGGACAATATTAGTTATGTATATTATGGTGGTGTTCCATTAATTTCATTGAAAGATTTTTTAATTTATCAACAATAAATATTAAATAACTATTGATTTTTAAAAAGTGGTTAACAAAAATAATACCTTCTAATTAAAGAAAATTAGTAAATTTAATATTACATATATGTCTAATAGTAAAAAAATTACTTATTGTTAAACACAGTAAAATAGAATAAAACAATTCAGAGATATGTCTGTTTTTGTCTTTTGTTTTGTCATATAGACAGACATAATGCATGGCAATACCAAACTATTAGACATATATCTTTAACAATAAGTAATTGTTTTATTCACGGCAATACCAAACGATTTAAAATATATCTTTTGTCATAATGCACGGCAATACTAATCCTAAGTATTAGTTAAGAAAAATATATTTATTCACATCATTAATAGAATAATTTATTTATTATTATTTTTAATCTAACATTTATCATGGAAAATTAATAAATATTTATTATTAAGAGTTAATGGAACATTAGTGACATGGTAAATTTTATCCGTTAGATGCACTTCTAATCTCAATCAGAACCATCAGTTATGACAAACTATTACATCCATAGATTTATCTTTTATGAGGACAAATCCTGACCACTCTTTACATAGGCAAAGTTATCCAAACTGTGCCATGTATTCTTGACTAGGCATAGACCCGTGCTGTAACGGCACGGGCCTTGACGTTGGTTAATTTTTAATATCGTACTAAATGTGTCCCGGAAACTTATCAACTCCTGTTGTAGCGGTTTTTGTCTTTTAAATATAATATAGTGCTTAACCCATGTCGAAACGGCATAGGGATAATTTTTATCTGGATATTAAATGAGGGATGATCCCTTCATACTCTTAGATTAACACTATCTCACACTTTGGAAGATATTTTTCTTAATAAAACTTAAATGGGAGAGTACTTGAAGTTAATATTCTATGCCGTCTCGCAAAGCTCTACATATCCACAAAAAATGAGCATATTCCGAAATACTAAACCCCACCATCTACCGATCTTAATTTTAACCGTTGAAAATTCATTGGTTTTCGACGGTTGATTTTCAAAGTAGTAGATTACGGAGTTATACATTTCAGAATTTGCTCATTTTTCGTGGGTATGTATAGCTTGGTAAGACAAACATATCCCTAAATATTATCTTCAAATACGCTACCGTTTGGTTTTTGTAGAAAATATAGTGCCCAAAGTGTGAGATACTGTAAAAGTAAAAGTATGAGGGGATCCTCCCTCATATTAAATTTAATATTTATTAATTATCGAGTTTACCCTCCTTACCATTACAAAAGTAAAGGAAAAACCAATAGATATTTCTACTCTGCAGTCCACGCCTCGATGATTAGTAATTTCACATGTTCTAATTTTGATTTATGTCGTATGTCTGCAGTTATTAAATAACGTGACAATTGATTCAATTTTTTTTCCAATTGTCATGTGTTTTATCCGAGTTTACGTTAACATTAAAACGGTCAACCACGTTTTACATTTTATAATGTTACACGTCTTGTGGCGTCACGGAATTAACATAGTCTATTATTACTCACCAATACGCGCCACCACCACAAAACCACATGATACCATTTCTTTCACCACAAAACTACCCAGTAAATCTTTAATTTCATTTTATAAACAGTACTTATCACATATATATTTAAGGTTTAGTCCACCAAAGTTTACATGTTTTTTGTTTTTTTTAAATAGCCCTCTCAGTGTCATTTTCTGACTCAGCCGCTGCTACCACCACTGTCGCCTACCCCCTGTAGGTTGTTGGGAGTAATTCTAATTTTCAATCACAAACACCATATATGAGGTTTAGATATAACAAAATTAAGTCTTTAATTAATTTGTCCCATTATTATTTTTCCGTCCTCTTTTGTATTGCAATCAATTTTATTTTAACATTAAAAACCATGATTTATACGATATGGTACCAAAGTTAGCATGGGTGCCATTTGGTTGATCCAGCTGTCATGAACAATTTGTCATATATGATTTGATATCATCCCTGAAATATATGGTACATGCCTTTTTCAATCTTGCTAAAACAACCAACCGCATATTTTACAATACAATGCTATCCGACTATCCATGTTGTAATGACACAGTACTAATATTGTCCACCAGCACCCACATCCACTACTTCTTCTAACACCACCACCAGGGGCAGAGCCAGGATTTTGAGGAAGGGGGACAAAAAATTCTTGAAATTGGATACGGATGCAAAATAAACTTAATATATATATATATATAAAAAGATCAAAAACAATTAAAATTAAGCTTGGCTACGCCCCTGACCACCTCAAATGTTTCCGCTTCCAACACTTTTTAAGAACGTCACTGCTTCCACCACCTATTACCGCCGCCAGTGTCTATTAATATCATTTTTATTTTCACCAAAATTATTTATTAGTGGAAATACATATTTATTAAATTAATTAAGGGAACATTTATAGTGAAAAAAAATTAATAGATCATTTATTATGAGCAATTAGTGAAACAATAATTAATAGATCATTTATTATGGCACGGGTGTTATATAAATTACGTATAATTATATTAGATTATTTAGTGAAAATTGTTTCTAATCAAATTCTTCTGGAAGCCCGAAAAACGGGGCATTCTATATACATATATTGTAAATGCCAGTCGATAGTCAAATTATAATGTGTAATCTGAGTAATTTTAGTAGTTTCTCGCTAAGTGTATCTATTAAGATGAATCCAAAATGCTACTTCCACTAAAGTCTAAAGAAAAGAAATAAAAAATTGGTACTTCAGAAAATCTCACCTTTCTGGACCAAAAATTTGTGAATAGATTAAAACATCGGTGACCTATGATAGCCAAATTTTCATAATATGGCTAATAACAAAATACAGACACCCAAATTCAACCATGACATTATTGTCGTTGAAAATGTATACTTCAGTTAAATATAGAATAAATGGAATTCAAGAAAATGATAGAAACCCCAAAAATTCATACATGAAGCGATGTCAAAAGAAATGGTTTTCTCAAATATTATTACCTCGGAGTAATTTGATTGGTCACAGATGTACGTTTTGGTTACAGAAGATTGAGAGAACATGGAAAGAAGATTAACCAGAAGTATATTTTTGGATTTAAGTCTATTTTTTTTTATTTTTTATTTTGCAATCTATCTCCCCTTCCTTATTTTATTTATGACTTTTGTTTGCACCAAATTGAGGAATTAAAGTTTTCAAAATCCACTCATCCTAACGGATGTGAGTGGGAGAATGAATTGTTCTTTTTATGGGAAGATAGTTTTGTTATTTTCAGTTGATCAAATTCCTCTGTTTTGATTTTGAATTTTGAGATGGGATGAAGAAAATATGTAATGAATTTCTCTCAATTAAAGTGTGTATTCGTAGGATCGACCGCAGTCGTGAATTTATCAAATTAAACCAGGACCGGTCTTTATCTTTCCTAACTTAGCGAAGCTTCGTTTTATAATACAGTACAAACAAATAGACAGAAAAGTATACCAAGTTAGGGTACAACCCTTACCGTAACGATAAATCTCGACAATAAGTAATTTTTTGTGTATGGATTTTGACTTGTTCCATTTGCCTTTAGTAATTATATGTCATGACAGTCTGTTTTTTTTTTTTTTTTTTTAATCTGTCATGTACTTTCACCGAGACTATTGTATAATTAGGGACGATCAATCACATATTTTAGTTTATAAAGTTACCCATTTTGTGGCGACACAAAATTAACATAGTCTATTACTACTCACCAACCGCCGCCACCACCACAAAACCATATGATACTATTTCTTTCTCCACCATAACCGCCACCCACCTCCCGTTAGCCGTTGTTCATACTTCTAATTTTGAATTACAAACACCATGTATAAAGTTTTAATTGAACAAACCCAAGTCGTTAATTAATTTATTTCATTATATTTTTTTATTGTTATATTCTCTTTTGTATTACGATCAATTTTCTTTTAACATTTAGAACCATGATTTATACAATTGGGTACTAAAGGTAACTAGGGATGGCCATTTACCCCACCCAAACCCATCCCCGTGGGTACCCGCCCCGTTTGGGTAGGGTTTTACCCGCAAAAATGGGGATGGGGTCGAGTATGGGTAATCTTATCAATCTCACAATAAAAAGCTGACTTACCTGTTTCAAACATTCGCCGACATAGTTCAGAAATAGTAGATAATCCTTGAAAAGATGCATGAGAAAGTACATCAACTTCATAATGCTCCAACTGATTTCTCAATATATGTATATCTTGATTACTAAAGTCTGCTGGATAGAACTTTTCAGCGAGCATGCAAATATCTTCAATATTGAAATGCCTAAATGAATCTCTAGGATCCAAAGCGACACCTATTCTTTAACTCAACCAATTGAAATCTATAGCCACATTAAATATATTATCGTCACACAACCACATTATCGTCACCACTCCATCAGTCTCACCAATACCCACCATCATTATCCCCACTGCCGATCCACCATCAATGTGAAAAAATAAAATCTATGATATCAACCCTTACGTGAATGTAGAATTATATTTAGAAGATTAAGGATTAGTGTACCAACTGGACTATCAACTTTAGAATAATGAGAATAATAACACAATTGATAATAATATTTGAGCACTACATCTTTTACAATACAATGTTACCCGTGTTTTAAATATACAGAACTAATATTGTTCACGACTATTCACCAACACACACCACCATAAACCACCCATTGCCATTATTTCTTCCACCACCACCACTCACGAACACCCGCCACCGCTTCTATCAGCCATTACTTCTTACACTACCACCACTAATTTCTATTAATATAATTTTTATTAAAATTATTTATATTTATTAATTGGAATACATATTTATTAGATTAATTAAGAGAACATTTATAATGAAAATTTAATGAATTATTTATTATGATCAATTAATGAGACACCAATTAATAAAACATAATGTGAACAAACTATGACCATTGATTTATCTCCTCCCTAGACAAATCTGGACCCCTCTTTATCTTGCCCGTAATGGCACTGGCTAGGATGTTTGTTTTGGGTAGATTTTGTCCAACCGCTTTCGTTTTACTCCAGGGTGGGTGTTGGCGAAAAAGTTTTGGATTTAACTTATACACCCAACGTTCGAGTATAGGCAGTATCCCCAGTGTAGTTCTTTCATTGGTTTTGTCGCTTGAGAATCTGCATCACCTCCAGTTCAGCTATGGAAGGTTGTGAGCCACCATGGCCAAAAATCCATTGGTTCCTTACAATTTTGCTCTATCTAAGCTTTCATTTGTAGGGTCCATATCTTGATTTTCATCTATCAGTTCCTCATATTGTTCCTCCTAAATCATTATACTCTTTGTTAGCAACAAAATGGTAAATTTCTAAAGAAATGAAACGAAGGAGATATCTGTGCTTACAATTTCTTTCATCTCTGCCCCCTTTTGTCTTTTAGCAGATTGGACGACAACCGGATTAAACCTGCATATGTTAAGACAGAAAAGTCATAATGGTCGTGCAAAAATTTTCAAATTGTGTTTATATTAAAACAATTTTATACAGAAACATTAACATAGTGAAATTTTTGAGAGTAGATATAATACATCAAAAGGGATCCATGCTTACAGCACTTAAAATTCCTAGCAAGAGGGTGGTTGCCTCCATGCAGGTTGGACCAAAATTCCTTTCATACATGTTCACTCATAGCATCTGTGTAATAAGTAGCACTGGAAGCGGAAGAACCAACTGTTTCACCAAACAATTCATCTTCACATAAAGCCTTTCTTTTTCTTCTAATTCTCTCCCATCTTTCTGCAAAATCTGATACAGGCGCAAAACTCATTTGATTACTACCCAAATCCCTAAATTTCACAGTAGTCGAGCACCTTCAATCATCACTGCAGTTACTAATTTCTGCATCAATTTTTGTTGTCGTTGTCTTTCTTGTTGTTAGCAAGAATATTTCCTTACAACAACAAAATAGTATAATCAAGAGCATGATAAAAACATATGATGAAGTCTACACACGGAAAAACCATTCCAACTATGAACCAATTGTTTTGACCAAGGAACATGTGATATGTTTTGCCGAATTTTGCTTTGGTTAAGCAAAAGTTCCTGCTCTTTGTTGGAAGCTTTTTTGATTGGCCATGTTGTTGTATTTCTTTCTATTTGGTGCAAGATTGGAACAGTTAGCTTTTGATTTTTGCTTGAAATTCCTAGAAAGAGTGGAACACCCATTACAAACATACTCGTTAATCAAATAAAAAGGTTTCTAAATTGTAACATACTTGGTTAGCTTGATCTTGCCAGCATGTCGATGATACGCAGACCACCTGCGAAACAATGCATAAAGCACTTGATTAAGTTAAAGAGGTTCAAATCAAATGATTTTAGCACTGCTAAAGAGTGTAAATAACGTAGTACATCAAATAGATAAATGTAGCAGTAGTACCGCAAACATGTCCTACGTACTTCAAGATGTTCTTATCCTAATGTATCTCTAAGTACTTCTTAATAACAAAACTGGATGAAAAAATATGCATTCTAGCAAACACTTGAATTTTTTATCTTGAGAAATCATAGAGCCATCTGTGAACAGAATCAGTGAACAACTTGGTTTGTACATTTAGTATTGAATCTCTTATGCCTGAAGAAATGTTATAAGTTTACCTAACAAAACCAAACTTGTAAAAGCAAAAATCAGTACTCCAAAAAGTACGGAGTAGCATCAAATCTCTTAAAAAAATTAGCTTTGAATCCAAAATTGAACCAATTTGATGATTACAAACATTTTGAAGAAGAATAGAATAGGAAGATAGGATAGAACTGAACTCACATTATCAACAGAAATGGGATAAAAAAAGAGGAAACCAATCTAAATATATATGAGAAACAATATATGTGTGGTTTAACAAAATTGAAGTTATAAGTAATAGAAATATTAACAAAATTAACTGAAACTAAAGAATGCTGATAAAACTAATTGAAGATGAACAATTTTTCAGGGCATCACATAACCAGTTCTTCCACTTTCATTAACAAAATCCATAGAGATTGATCAAGAAAATAAAATTCTTACAATAAATAGAGAGGGATTTACCTAGCCATGTCATACGCAGAGAAAGATCGAAGAGTACTTTTCCACTATTTTTCTTCTGATCTCATCACCTACCGCTACTTAGTTTAGGTTGGAGCCTGGATGTCAATGGAGGAAGATAAAGAGAAAGTGAAGGTTATAAGGTGATTTATATTTTGGATCAACCAGAATCGTTGATTTATCTTCTCCCTAAACAAATACGCCCAAACAACCATCACATTATCTAATGGTTAAATTTCATACAAATAATGAATCTAAATCGAATTTAATTACAAACCAAATTTTGAATTTTCAGGGAATCAGAGAACCCAGACTGGCAAAATCATACCCGTAATTTGAGTTTTGCAGTACCGATTGATCTGAGAACTAATTTGAGTTTTGCAATCCTGATTGAGCTGAGAACTAAACCAAAGATGAAAATCGTGGTAAACATCCCCATGACTAACAAAATGGAACCTCCGTGTTCCGTGTTTCATGTTTAAGGAAGGAAGAAAAAGAATTCGAGGGTAGAGGATTTAGGGTAGCTGTAGAGCATCCACGGTTACGCATTCATCTTTCTAAAACCTAACGCACACGTGCAGAAAATGGGTGTGGTCTGGACAACAATAGCCATGAATTAATCTTTGCCAAGGATAAATCCCGACCACTCTTTACATAGACAAAGTTATCCAAAACTGTGTGCGTACTCATATGACCCGATTGTTCTCCATTGAGAATGACCTCCTCAGTGCAACTCTAAACCTTATTTGTCAAAAGAAATCATCATTACCCATACAAAACGTTCGTCACATTATCACCCATAACATCTTACGGGGTTTTAATAAAGTGTCATACTTCCAATTTCCGGTTTAAAAAAATGTCACCGTTTTTTAAAAGTTTATAAAATGGCACACACGTCAAGTACTCTGTTAAGGCCCACTTGATCAGTCAATTGCTACGGATAAAGTCAAACAAATGTTGCATAATTGCCAAACCAACCTTCTCAATTACTCGTTCCAAAACCGGCCTAAAGAGAATTTTATTTTCTCTTCTTTGTCCTCTCTCTTCTCCTCCTTTCCCCTGTTCTTCAATCCTAGCGAGTCTGAGAGATAATTTTGAGGTTTTGAGATCGGAAAATATTATAGGAACATTAAGGAATGATTACTGGTGGTGAGGATTGTGTACAGTTGATTCAAACTCAAACAAAAAGTAAATCAAGGACTTAGTTAGGGTTTCTGGATTTGAAATTGAAAATTGAATAAAGGGAATTAGTTGGTGAACTGCATGAATGATGAAAAAGATGGAATTGTGGAGTAATGAATTGGTTAGGGTTCTATTATGATTGAAGAGAAGTGAATCAGTGAGATTCAGAGCCGTTCAGGCAATCAAGGATTAATGGCAGAGAGGGGTTTTGAGTTTGAACTCAATCGGTGAAGAGATGGAGGTGATTATGGAGTTTGTGGTTGGTTAAATAAGGTTTTAGAAGATCGATTTGGTAGATGGTGCTGTTGTTTAAGGAGCTGCTGGATCGATTGAATCTGCTAGTGATTGAGTTTGAAATTGAGAGGAGCTCAAGATAGAAAGTAAATGAGCTGAAAGTGTGTTGCTGCCATGGTCTGGTACTGGTTGAATTTGTGGTGATTATCACGGGTCTGTGAATGGGTTTGAATCTGAGATGACAGTAAAATGGTGGAAGTTTTCATCATAAGGGATTTCTAGAGAAGAACAAGGTGATACAGTTGATGGAGAATGAGAACTCGATTCACAGATGGAGAGAAAGATTAAGCAGATGGGTGTTTGCAGTTGGTGGTGATAATTCAGGGATGAAATTGAGATTTAGATGCAGCGGCTATGGAATCTGAAGCTGCAATGCAACCGAGGCACTGGCGGTGATTCTGTAGAATGCAGAAAAGGGTTGCAGCTGTTTTTTGTAGATGTATGTGTAGGAAATTGCAGGTGAACTTGAGCTGGTGTAGTCTTGAAGTTAGTGGGGCTGTTTTGATGATTTGATTACGAGCTAATGGGAATGGTTATGAACTGCAGCTGGTACTGCTGTGTGTTTGGTTCAGAAGCTGGGTATAGTTGCCTGTGTTAACTGAATTGCAGGTGATGTGTGTTATGGAACTGTTGTGAATGAATGGTTAATTGTAAGAGGTTATAGAGTTTAGGTAACTACTCTATTAATTTTGAATTGAAGAATTAAATGGATGATATTGTAGACCTTGATAATCTTAGGATGTCTGAGTTGAAAGGATAGGTTGGTGCTGGTGCATGAAAGGATGCAGTGCTACAATGAGTTGCAACTGAGATGATAGTGGAGCTGCTGGTGCATAAAAGGATTCAGTTTGTTTCAACTCGGTATCGAGTCACGAGTGAACTGATTCCCAATTAACTGATTCAAGGGCTTGAATGTCATTTCAAATGGGAGATTTAATGACACGTATGCAGTAACGGAAGTTAACAGTTTTCTCAAAAAAAAAAAAAAAAAAAAAAAAAAAAACAGATAGAAAAGGTCAAGCATCTAATAAATTCTGGAAAAAATGATGGCACTTTCTTAAACATGAAATTAAAAGTGTGGCACTTTATTAAAATCTCCGGCATCTTAAGAAAGGTTGTCAAAAGATATGATACCTCCAATAATACACAGTCTGAAACTTTGTAATGTCAATCAATTCTATCATTACAGGAGACAGTGAAATGATTGCCCACAAAAAAACATATGCTTCCCCAAGTATACAATCCAAACCCCTAATCATTTTCATTTTCTAATGACTGTATTAGTATCCAGTTTTTGTGGATCATTAAATTAAACAAGATCAGTGAAGTTTCTTTTCTTATCTTTACAGCTCAAGGTGAAGATTACATACGCAATGACGAACACATCAACTGAAAGAAACACATAAAACAAAGATGAGCATAAAAATCCATATTAAACCCCTACATTTTTTATGCAATAACTTTGTTTCAATCTAAAAAAGATTCCTCTATTGACTATGCTGAGGGTTCAGTAAGGAATTTTCCTACACTCATCCATGAAATGACGTAACACTTCTTGTGTATATTTCAAAAACTCTCTGATTTGTTTCTCTTTTTTCCCCTTAATTACTTCAAGCTCCTCAACCAAGTGCATGGGACGTGCACTAACTAAGCTCACAATCTTCTTAATTCTTTAGCTTAATTTTCCAGCAACTGCATCTTAATTTGGTAGTGGAGTATCATTTTTCACATGGCAGACTCTGTCAGTATCCAAAATTTCTAATCTCTGTCATTAATCATGATCCCAGTTTCAAGAACCAATGCACATTTATGAATTTCTCATCTCTGAATGAAATTGCATGTGAAGTTCAAGACATGTGCCCCGACCTTATTTGTCAAAAAAAAATTATATCTTTCAATCCTTCTGAAGAAGAAACTATCATTTTGGATCACAAAACGCATAACGTGTAAGACACATTTTCAACCATATAACATGTTAAGAGATCAACCAGACATTTAAAGAAACACAATTATAATTGAAGTTAGGTAATATCCATTAATCAAGATGAAGATTAATATCCAACGACGAAATCATCAACTAAAAACGTAAATAAAATAAGCATGTAAAACACATAAGATACCCAATTGGCATACTTACATGACAACGCCTCAAGATTATTCAGGGAAGTCAGTACTGCAATCAAACTAGAATCACATTATCTTCCTATTTTAATCCAAAAGCGAATCATATATTCTCTTCTGATCCGATCTTCTAACAAATCACAATAATTAACTCACCAAACTAAAAAAACATAAAATTCCTTTAATAACTAATAGTATCTCTGTGGTCCAGTATGAAAAAAAATCAGCTTCCCTATAATGATTCTACAGTCTTGATAAGAATATGCACCCTCTAGGGTCTACTTACCCCGTCGCAACCCCTTAGTTTAGTTGGCTATATCTCATAAAGCCTAAGGGCCCGGTCGTTGAGTAGCACATCCGACATGCATGGCAAACAATCGAAAAGCAAAGAAAGTGACCAAGTCATTTTCTGCTCGCTGTTATCTTCATTGGTGTTCACCTCTTACAACACGTCAACAACTTACAACAATGTGGTTGTTCATCCATTTATCTAGTTTCCTTATCCAGACAAACCACCAGTTTTATTCTCAATTTCAGCTGCTTTTTTACTAGATTTCCTTCAAATATGCTACACAACAGATGATTTTTCCTTCAGTTAAGTTAGGTTTCCTACTTGACAGATAATGACAATGTCAGCTATGCTTTGGCATCAAGGACACAAATAATATTCCCACGTTTAAAATGCATGAACATTGACATCGACTATATTAACTGTACGCTGCTGAGTTCTTAATTTCTTTCCTACTATTAGAGAAGTGTAACCCCAAACCGAAGTTGTATAAAAATGGGCCTTTCTAAAACGTTATACCAAAATGGGCCTTTCTAAATCGTTACCAATCTTACGTTACGTTGAACCGTTGAAGAGATTCCCACGCATTTTCCAAGTGAGGAAGAACTGAAGATTAGATTTACTTTCACTTAATCTAGACAATTATGTCTGCCCTGACAAAGCACCCAACCATAACATCTTAACAAAACAACAGACATTAAAGAAACACAATTATAATCTATCAAAATCACAGAAGACCGCGGAAATGACACCCCACAAAAATATATGCTTCAGAAAGTACAATAATCAGATCACTAATCAATTGTAATCTTGATAACTTTATTTATAAAATTTAGTGGGTCATTGCAACTAAATCAAGATGAATAAACATCTAGTGACGAATTCATCACTGGAAAAAGGAACACATAAACAAAGATGAGCATGCAGAACATGGATGATACCATTTTACACAACACTTAAAAATAATACAGCCAAGTATTGCAATCAAACTATAATCACATTAACTTTAGTTTAATCCAAAAAGATTCATAAATCTTTTCTGATTTGGTCTTTTGGGATTTATCTTGAAATACAATAATGAACCACCCAACAAGAAATCCCAATTGGTTATTACGATTTCTAGGGTCTACTACTACGGATACACAAGATCACCAGCTGCTAATGACGGGAGAATCTAACACTCAACCTTGAAGATAGCGAATAGGAAATTGAGATGTCTAGGAATCAACCTAGATAAAGATCACTGCTGGAAAATACAATTTATGCATTTTACCTAACAGATAGCAAACTTATCTTATATCAAGGTATATATACTCTGAAATTATGGCACTGTAATTAAATCTCCTGTTTGAGGGTATGGGAGGAGGGAGAGTCAGACAGATCATGCTATGAGATTCACTGACGTGGTGGTAAATTCCATCAGTACAGTACTTAAGACTAAAATCACTACACCCTTCAGATGCTGGCTCAACAAAAACCACATTGCAGTTGCTCTATGCAAATGATATATTCTTTTATTCTTCCATGTACGTATTAAAAGGAACTCTAATTTGCTTAAAAGCGACTCTTGATTACCTAAGGTCAGAGGGACTATTATGCTACCTAATGATGATGTCTATGTCTAGTGAAAGCAATTGGTATATTAGGATATACATACACTAACTAAGCTGCAAGGATAAGAACAGAAAACCTAAAATAAGCTGCAAGGATAAGAACAGAGAACTGATTAGAAAAAAATCACAAAAAGAAAACTCACCAGCAAGAACAAACAAATCTATGTCTTTTACATACTTTTAATGTCAGTCAGAACCAAGAATCAAGAATAAGAAGAGTTAGTTTAACCTATGACAGTAAAATAAGAACAGCCGACAATAGGAGACAACTGTGTGAGTATAACCTATGACATAGAACTGCCAGCAACCTTGGTGCATTAAGAAAGATTACCTAAATGCCACATTGCCTACATAGCTGCCTGACATTTCAAGAAATGATTTAGCCTACATAACACGATCCACCAACTTATGAACAACTACCCCAGAGGTTGTCCCAATGATGTTTATTGACAGGTTCCTCCACAAAATAAATCAAGGAAAACAATTGTTCTCTATTCAAAGTAATGACAGCATCATACTCTTTCAACAATTGTTCATACTTAAAATATCACTATTTCGACAAGTAATAGTGACAAACTTGAGGGAAATATGGACAATGTGCACACAACTTAAGACTACTAAGAACCATTACAATATCACGCATCAATTCAGGAGGTTGTAACTTCAGTCACAGTCATAATCAGCAACTTATAAGCAACTCTCAAACCCAAAATTTGAGTGACAATCTACCAGAGTTAGCAAGCTATGTAAATTCTTTTCTAAGAAACACAGTTTTCCCAAGGGTTTCAGATTCGTATGATACAGTTAGTAAAAGCAACTTACATCTAACTGCACAGTGTGTATTACCTACAGCAGTATGCAAGGCTCACTCAAACCCATGTAATCATGCAGTATGGAATCACAGATGATTTTGATCAGTCAAAACCTAAGCTTATACGTGACACCTGTTATTAAGCTTATGACAAAGAAACAAAGCATCTGACACAGGACAAGAATGAAACTAACAAGGCTGCAAAACACAGTCAGAAGCTTTCTAGACTCATTGTTGCAACTGTGGACAGGGATACACCATGAACATCTAAACTTTCAAAGTAATTGCTCTTCTGTAGGTGCCACGGGATACTCGGGAAGCAAGGAAAAATTAAGGCATGCTTAAAAGTAAAAAGCAAAAAAACACAAACTTGAAAAAGCAGGCTAATAGTCAAAGATTAGATTAAATTTTGAGGTACCCTACTATCCTCATTTTGGGAAATATAACCAGAGACTGCAATCATCCGCCAGACCTGGTAGCCAAACTTGCAATGAGTTAGGCAGGTAGATACACAACTGCCAGGGGAATTTTGATCTTGGTTAGACAGAGCCACTTATATAAACTCAAACACACAAACAAAACCAGAGACATCTTATAAATTCAAGCATCTTGTCGTACAGAATGGCCTTTAATTAGACAAGAATGAATAAAAAGGCTATGGAGTTCCAAAATATGCTAGTACTACATTCATGACCAAACTTGGAAGAGCAGTTTAGTCATCAAAGATTAGATTTATTTTTCGAGGAACACTACTAGCCCCATTATGGATATGAACCATTGTCTGCAATTATACGGCTGACCAATGCAGCCAAACTGGCTAAGCGTTAGACAGCTGAATATGTAGCTGTGCTAATATAATTATAACACACTAACAAAACCAAAGACATCTTATAAATTCAAGCATCTTGCAATGTAGACTGGCCTTTCATTAGACAGGAATAAAAAGGCTAAGAAGTTCCAAACTATGCTACTACTAAATTCATGACAAAACATCCATCCATGTAAGAAACCAAGTCTCTACAAAATTGACAATCAAAACTATAAAATACCATAAAAAGCTTTGAAAAAAGCAGTAACTTAATCCTCGTCTTAAGCTGCAGATTTCTTCAACTTGGATAGCTCTTGTCTGATCAAACCACCCCTCTGCAATCAACCACATATCTCATCAAACAAACATAATTATATGCAATCAACACTATACAGCAAAAGAAAGTAAAATCCAAATGCAATCATTATTATACTGACAGATGCAAAACACACAACATAAGGTAATGTAAACAGACCTTGATTTTGGCAAGCATGACCTTAAACCTCTCGAAATCGTTAAGGGAAGCTCTCTTCTTCTGCACGATAAGCTTCCTACCCCATGAACTACTCTCCCACTTCTTCTTCACATCTATAAAATCAAAATCAAAAACATCAAATCATCAATCCACTGTACAAAAAAAGAACATATAAACAAATAACAACAAGTACCAAAACTAAATTGAAACAAAACTATAGTTATACCTGCAGCTTCCATGGCAGCAAGGAGAGCCTTCTTGTTAGGTACACGGCCGATATCGATTTTAATATCAGTCAAAGACAATCTCTTGAAATTCATTTGTGACCTAACCATATCGGGTGCATCAACCAAAGCCTAAATTTCAACAAAACCCAATAGATTAACAAAAATGCGATACAGATCTAAAAAAAAAAAAAACCCTCTAATACTCACAAAGAAACATACATACAAGTGAATCATCTCGTTTTACTTACTCTGTTTTGATCAATAACATCAACGATGACAACAAGCTTTCCATAGTCTTCTCCATAGTTAACTAGAGCAACACGCCCGATCTCAACATATCGTTTGAAAGGCTAAAAAAAAAAAAAAAACAGAAGAATGAGAAATCAATCAGTGAATCAAGTTAGAAAGATGAGAAGATCATGATTTGAGAAATCTGTGATGGTATGGGATTTACCATTGTGGGGCTGAATCGAGGAACTGAGAGAATTCAGAGATGCGCCGTGGAGGAGGAGAAACGAGAGAAGGGGATCCGCAGTCTCTTTTTAGTCTCTCTCTACTATGATATTACTAGGGTTTTTGGGATTTTAAGATTGGAGTTCTCGGAAGGGCTTTTAGGGTTTCCGCTTGTGAAGTTATTTTTTCTTTGGCCCATTAGTTTGAGGAGTGTTTCGTGTCAAAAATAATTTTATAAGCCCATTTTATACTTTGAGGCCTCAGGTTCGGTCAAGCCTTATTTTATTTTTGGTAACCGAACAAAATTGAGATTTCCAATTTTTAGGCTCTCGTACGTAAAAAGGGTATGTTATTATGAGTGAGAAGCTCCACCTCGTCATCATGACGTAAGCCTTATCCTAAGTTTTCCTTTTGCAGTGCTACATCCTG
This sequence comes from Papaver atlanticum, assembly GCA_023531105.1. Lineage (NCBI taxonomy): Eukaryota > Viridiplantae > Streptophyta > Magnoliopsida > Ranunculales > Papaveraceae > Papaver > Papaver atlanticum. Next base: position 1,769,977 of record JAJJMB010008256.1, on the reverse strand, counting down.
CAAAATTTAATCTTCTTCCGATTCAATCTACCTTCAAAATTATCTACAATATGATCTACATTTATTACAGTTACCTTGTTAGCCTCATTAAACATTTATTTCAAAACACTCAATTCATTAGAAGTTCTTACAAAGCTAGTATTACAGATTCTTCTTTATTAAACCCCATTCACTAGTAGCGCAGACAAGCTCCAGTTCACTACAACTGAAATTCACATCTGCAGTTACAGTATTCTCTGCAAAGAAGCCCTAGTTACTAAGTGCTACCATTTACGACATAGCATCCAAAATATCAAGCAACACCTTTTTCAAACTCCTAAAAAGAAAAACACTCACACTTACTATAAACACACTGATATAGTTCATTAAGACAACAAAATGAAAACAACTACCTGGACCGGCCAACGTACACCAACTTCACACAAGAAAAGGAAGATTCTTACCACTAACAAGAAGATAAGACATAAGAACCAAAAAGACTATTTGTTGAAAACTTGCTAATCATCTTTAAACTTGAAACTAAGCACACATACCTCAATCTTTCTAATTATATGGAGAACTCTAATCAGAATCCTCATCTTCATCATAACTTCCAAAACCCTCTTCATCAACATCATCTCCTTCATCACTATTGCTGGAAGCAGCAGGACCATACCCATCTGACACATCTTCATCCTCCTCAGTTTCTTCCTCATCCTCTTCCTCACCTTCTTCTTCGACCTCTAGATTTCCATCAACATCAATGCTCTATATCTTTTCTCCATCTGAATTGATGTCTAAACGCCCTCACATGGTCCTGGATAAGATTAGAGGATGTGCCTTCTTTGCCAGATAAAACTCATACCAATCATCCTCATCTCTCTCAGCATGTCTCATCCTCTTCTTTCAGTCTCAGATTACTCTCAACATCTTCTTCCAATTCTTGATCATTTGCCTCAACATATTCTCTTTTAAAATCACTTTCTGTCTCACTATTTCGCTTATTCCAAGTATTCCACTTTGCATGTTTTTCATCTCTCTCTTTCTGTTTACGAGCTTCCCTCGCCAATCTTTTCTCCTTCCACAAAGCATATTCAACTGCATTTTTCTGCCTTCCCCTTGCATACTCATCTTTGCGATTCCTTCGTTGTATTTTTCCCTCAGTGTAATTTTTCAGATAAATTAACTCTCGTGTTTCCAGGGTTGATGTTACCTTCTTGGCATGGTTGTAAGTACCGGAAGTATTTTCCATTCTGGAAGAATACTAATTTTCCGATAGTTTTTCCCTATTTTGGTTTAATCTTCTGTGATTTACAAATTCTTCATCCAATGTCCTTTTACAATCCTTCTAAAATTATCATTAATAGCTATTTATGGCATTTGGTTAAACGTCATGTCTCTTGGCTATTAACGCCAATTCAAAGCCATGCGTACCTTCTCCAGAACCATCATTACTCCATGCAAGCCTATTTTCAAAACCTAAATCTAGACACTTCATTATTCGATAAACCCTCCAGAATTTCCATTAAGAGGTGCATTGATGAGGGAACATGTGTTTAGATACTAACATGACACAAAGATGTTCAAGTAGTAACATATAATAGTCTTTGTTGGAGACTGAACCTTAAAATAGGATGTATTTCAAGATTGAACTTGGTCTTTATGTACGAAAGGGAAAAGTTTTTGAGAAACCATGAAATTTTTGTTCAAATAGATGATCAGTGCATGCTACAAGAAACGATGCACGACATGAATGGTATGTGCCTGACTATTGCACCATTGACACGAGAAAGATCAATGCATGCTACAAGCTCATGATCGAAGCGAAGTAATGACGCAAAAGGTAGGTTATTAATTAAACTGTATGCTAATACAAGGCGTGAACAGGTTATGGACAATACTTAAAGTCGGCGGGGCATGCCAAATACGTCGCAATTGCCAGTTATAGCTTTGCATTTTTAGTAGAACAAGGAACAAGGTTATACAGTATGCAGCTACTACGTATAACCTTACAAGGATGAAATATCAAGGTACAAGAATATCACCAACAAGATTATACCTCAGGCCATAGCTTCTCTTCAATCCTCAGTTGTTGGGTGTCATTCTGGTATTCAATCATTTTTTTTTTCCTAACCTGATATATATATGAAGAAGGAAATTCTAGCCATTGTGTCCGTATATGTTGTTTGTCAGCGAAGTAAAAGAAAACACACTTTGTCTCGTGGGTTGTTGCAGCCTCTCCATGTACCAGACCAAACTTGGCAACACATCTCTATGGATTATAATGAAGGCTTACCAGAGAGTGAGGGTAAGTATATGATTATGGTGGCGTTTGATGAACTGACTAAATAAGGTCGTTATATTAGTGTGCAACACCCTTATCCTGGTGCTTTTGTAGCCAAGGCTTTTCTCTCCCTTGTTTTCAAGCTTCATGGATTCCCGCTTCAATAGTATCTGATAGAGACATGGTCTTTACGAGTCATTTCTGGCAAGACTTGTTTAATAATATGGGAACCAACTTAAATCTAAGCACTAGTTATGATCTCCAAGATGATGGGTAGACTGAAAAATAAATGTATGTTTAGAAAATTACCTCAGATGCAACACTAGTCATCAACCAAACAAATGGTTCAATTGGTTGGCATTAACTAAATGGTGGTACAATACCAACTATCACACCGGTTTGAAGATGACACCATTCAAGGCTTGTATGGGTATACTGCCCTCCATGTAACTTTCCCATTAAATGTTGTAACTTTTATAACAACAGCTGAAGATTATTTGAAAGAAAAAGATGTTATATATGTTGGATATTTTGAAATAATCTCTCCATAAAACACAAAAAAGAACTTTTTCTTTTAAGAAGACAAGTAACATAAGTTTTGAAGTGGGTGACATGGTTTATCTTAAGCTCTAACCATATGTATAGACAATCTTCCTTAGTCCTCAACATGAATCTCAAGCTCTCGGCCAAATATTATGGCCCATTTCCCGTTAGAAGATTGGCCTCCTTATTGCTTACAAATTGTAGCTCCCTCCCGAAGCAATCCACCTTGTTCTCATGTGCATCAACTTAAGAAACATATTGGTGTATCTCAGGTCCCATCTCCGATCCTTACTTTGACTGATCATGAAGGCCAAGTGGTGGTGCGACCATCTGTAATTTTAGGTACTAGGTATCTTGTCAGAAACGACATTTCAGTTCCCAAGATGCTAATTTATTAGACTAATTCTTCAACAGAGAATTCCATTAAGGAGAATTTTTTCAACATAACTTCACAGTTTGCACACTTTTATCCCTGAGGACAAGGATAATTTTGAGGGTTGGATAATGCCATGTTCTGTGTAGTGAGTGACCATTGGGTCATCCCTTAGCGAATAAATGGACGTAACATCTAGTATTTATAGTGGTAGTTTATAACCGTTGATATTATTAGTATGGTTATTTCCATTATTGAGTTTATCTGATGTTATCAAGTGTTGGCTCGGGAGACAGTAATTATTAGGGTTTTCTCCATTGATGTTCATATTGCATAGGTAATATAAAGTTGTAGAAGAGAAATTTTGAGATCTCATGGTTCAAAATGGAACGACAGGTAACGTATCAACGGACGCCATATAATTTAAATCCTATAGCCTGTTTGGGTACCAGAAGCAAAAGCCAATCACAAAAGTCAGAATAAAAAACATTTTACTTCACAAAAAGTTAACCTTTTTTCCTTTAGAAATCATCCTGAAATTGTATACCTAAACTAACTTCTGATTTTTTGCTTCCAGATGTCGAAAAACAACCTTTTAAATGGTATCCAAACGGGTTATTAAAGATACTTGCCTAGAAAAATAACGTTTAAATAACCCCAGAGATCCGATGCTACACCTACCGACAATTGCTCCCGCAAAATAGCCCGAGAGGGAATGGACGGTTTATGAAAGCCCCCTACAATTCAGATTATCAATGATGGGTAAAGGCGGGGCTAGGGCATTTGTTTGATGCGGGATTTTTGTCGGGATTGCTTGTCGGTAAACCTACCATTTCAGCGAGAGTAATTCAGAAAAGAACCATGCCGGCAGATATCCCCAATTTGATGTTCTTTAATTTGGTAATTATTTGTAATATGTAGTGAAATCAATTGTTATGCATCAAATTTTTGATTGGTTTCAGTTATATTTTGCAGGACTTAGACTTAGATGACTTCAGAAATGAAACTTGAAACCAGAAAAGGCCAGGAAATCCGAAGAGTTAATGAAACATATATTGCCTGTAAAGAGACGTCAGAAAAATCGTACTCCTGATAAAAATCAACAGTTAAGGATATTTCAATTGCAAAGAATTTACTCTCTCAATTTGTTTCTAAGACATCCTTGCAAGTGAGCCGTGGAAAAAGAGATACTGTAGTTCAAGAGAAAGGCAAGTTATTGAAAGGATATCAGGATTACATTGGATTTTATGGCGATGCAGTATTCTCTTTTGTTTCCTTTCGCTGAAGAGGGATTTACAATAGACATTCCATATTTTAAAACTGGGGATGAAAGCCCAAAAGAGAAAGAAAAAGACGAGAAGAGCAGGAAGATGGTAACAATGAGAGTACTGCACTTTCAGAATCCAACAGAGAAGAAATGAAGGTCAAGCCCTACTGGGCGGAGGTTGTCTGTTTCAACAATATTTGATTGATGCTTATGCATGCATTGAGGAGTGTACATTGCAGTGGGTACGAATTAACCAGAAAGAAATCAGAGCTAAGATGTTCAAAGGTTTGCAAGAGGCTATTGCAAAAGGAGACACGGATCTGGATCAGCTGGTCAGAGAATAATTTTACCATCTAGCTTTACTGGAGGTGCAAGATATATGATTCAGCATTACTAAGATGAAATTGCAAAATGCAGCCACTGGGGACCGTGGCGACCGCCTGATCTGTTTATAACATTCACATGCAACCCCAATTGGTCTTATAATGAGAATTCTGTGAGTTGATTCCAGGGATGCAACCCCAAATGGTCTTATACTGAGAACTCTGCGAGTTGATTCAAAAGGCACATCACAGGCCTGATATCGTCAGTCGAGTTTCTAATATCAAGTTAAAACAACTGATGAAAGACCTGTATGGAAGCCAACATTTTGGAAAAGTGATTGCATGTAAGTTAACACTTCATTGATCATTTTTAGTTTCCTACTTACATGGACATAATGTTTAGACTAAGCACAAACAAACTGAAGATTTTAACTATTTTGATCCAGGACCTGTGTTATGGTCCAGAAAATCTTAACTTACATATAACACTAAATATTAGACTTACATGGCTTACTTGGACATAATAGTTCAACATTAGACTAATGTTTAGACTGAATGGTAATGGAAAATATTAGATGAAACTTGGACAGGACCTGCACCGAAGGTCTTCATGTTAATTTACACTACATGGACATAATCCTCTGTATGAGGTATTCCAGACCAAGTGTGGACATGAAGGAGAGCAATGTTTAACATCAGCATGTCGATCAAATGTATCTTTCACACAGCTAATTGACACAGAATCGATCAAAGTTACACTAAAGAATCACTGATTTTTCAGTTTTGTTATTCTTAATTTTAATTCTTATAAGTATTTTAATTTTGTCTTTACTTAAGTTGCACTAAAGAATAACTCCTATCTTTGGAAATGCAGCATTGTGTACGATAGAATTCCAGAAAAGAGAATTGCCGCAAGCTCCCATCTTACTATGGCTACATCGTCGTTTGGTGTGTTTCACATTTCTTGGGTTGTGCGCGGCGAGGATTTACTCTTGAAGCTGAACTATGCTGTTGAGGATTAGTCACAATAATGGGAAGCCTGGTGCCCAGCTTTTGTTTTCTTTGGGTGCCATAGAACAGCTTGCTTCATGCAAGATGATGGGTTTGCCATTGAAGGTATAGTTTCTATATGCTCACTAGTTCATCTCATTCTGTGTGAATCGAGCTTATAAGAGTGTTGGTTTCCAGGGAGGCTTCAGTCAGGATGAAGTTAAAGGTGGCAGAGATGTAGCCATGGAGACTCAGAAGCAGAGACATGCCATTTGTTCAGTTTAGAGATTGGTTTCTTCATGAACCTCTTTGGTTCTTACATTTGATTTCTTTGAGGTTAGTTACCCTCTTTTTAGCTTGTGGTTGATACTTCTGTGGACTTGAACTGGTACTGGTAGAGTGCATATCAAGTGATTGCGTGTTCCTCAATATTAGGTTTTTCTCGATAAAGCGCAAATTGAGAGAGTATATATTCTGACACCAGAATATGATTGTATTAGACAAACTTTAAGTAGTGTCCTTCAAATAGATGCCTTTCAATTGATAAAAGTAGTGTCCTTCAAATAGATGCCTTCCAATCGATAAAATATGCAAGCAGCTATGTGGTCTCCGTTGGTTTATTTGAATCCTTCTGTTTTACCTTTTATCTCTTGTCTTTGGTAGCCTCTGAATTTCTTTAGTTGCCAGAGTAAGATTTCTGATCTATTGCCTGGAACACTAAACTAAATAATTGACATAGAAATAGTGATATACTCCCTCCGTCCCAAATTAGATGAGCTAGTTGGTTTTAAATTTTGTCCCATAAATAGATGAGCTATCTCTCCAATCAAGAAGATATTTCTAAAACTACCATTTTAATTGATTATTGTTAATATAAGAAATATGTATAATTTGATAGCCATGTTTATATTCGTTACGTAGGTGTTTTAAAATGCTTTTCAACGGTATAAAGTTTACGAAAAACCGTGGTATAGTTTGAGAGATAAATCATTTCTAAGTTTTACTAGTTATTATCCATAAGGGTATAATTGTAAAAAATACTAAAACATACTCCCCTTTCCTCCGTGCCTTAAGAATTTGGGCAAACTACAACTAGCTCATCTAATTTGGGACGGAGGGAGTAGTGTTAATGCTTACGGAGCTAAATCAATTTTGTGTTAACCGTCAAGTTTGTGAACATCTAATTTGAGGCCAAATTGGGTATGAGTGGAGTAGTATCCTAGGATGCTTTTATATGCTTAGTTCCCTACTCTCTCATCGTCCACATGGACGATTGTCAACAATTACAAAATTGCTATTTCAAATTTCAGAGAGTTGAGTATGCAGGGCATTATAATTTTTGATGCATGGGAGATCTTTGTGCTTATAATTGATGGATCTCCAGTTTCAAGTTATGCATCTAGTGTAATATATCTTATAAATTTTAATATTTGAATTTTGTTTCTCAATATGAAATAGTGAAGAATTAAATTGTTCGCGAGGTTATAGATTTTGTCAAGAGACATCAGTTGCTATTTGATCTAGTTTACCAACGAAGATGTTTCTAAAGCAGATGAACTACCATGGAACATCTATTTTGTTGTCTCCTTACTTAGAAAGGTAAGAGTCCTTTCGAAAACACAATACTTTATTGCACAGAAAGCAGCTGAGAATGTGCTGATCATGTGCTTGTTCCCCTAATTTGGTGGTAAAAATGAAGCAGATCATTTGGTCAAATTGCATATTCTTTCTACAAATGCACTGAAAGGCAAAACATTATTGTTGCAAATGGAGAGGTAGCTCAATTTTCAGAGGTTTCTTGGAAAATTAGTTTCCAGTAGCTTTGACTCATAAATTTCTCTCTAGTAATTCCTTGGTACGCTTGTTGTTCAAATCTTCTTCTTTTGCTAGACACATTTTAAAATTTTGTGGATTTGGCCGTAAGAGAACAGTGAATACGGTTTTGTGCAAGGGGTATTTGATATGATGAATAATATATTCACCCTTGATGCTGCTTCCTGCTTCTCTTAGTCGGTACGCCATTCCTAGTTAACTTTTTGTCTTTTCAGTATCAAATATGAAAGAAACTAATATGGAGTCACATCAGCTTGTGATTTGTAATTAACTAATGATCGGATTCATCTTGCGGCTTTTTAAATTTTAATCAAGTTACTCATTGGCATCTATGGTGGCGATTGCCTGTTTATGGCATTTGGTACTACAATCCTTTTCTCGCATTTAAGTGTGCGCCTGTATTCGATGTTGCTTTTTGATGAGGTTGTATTTCTGCTCTTAATCAATTTGCTCTTTCCTTTGGTCTCTACTTATGAAGTAAATTTGTTGTTGAAGGAAGTCAAGAGTGTAAATAGCTGTTGTTAATTTACCAAAGTAACACATTTGAATGTACGAATGAAATCAGTTTATTGAATCATTCCTGGATAAGGAAATGCGTATTGCTTGGGGCTGTTTTATATTTTAACGAAGTTACCTCCTATTGGCATGACATCCATAGTAGCAATCGCCTGTATATGGCATTTGGCATTACAAAGTTTTTTTTTTTTTTTTCTTTTTCCGCATTTAAGTTTGCTGCCTGAGTTCGATGTTGCCGTTCCAAGTTATAGAAGTAACTTTTCATGTATCCCTGTCCAATAATGGTGTTTTTCTTATGTTACAGGAGGTAGTAGGTGGTACATTGCCATGGTTGAAATGTGTCAGATAGCACATCATTTATGAAAGAGGGATTTTGGAGAATGGATACACCGAAAGCGAAGCCCAGTGAGAGTGGCGGACCAAGAGTGTTGTACAGATAAGTTTACCCAAACCTAGCTAACACACAAGCTCATAAGTCCTCCTCCTAACCTTAGCTGACTCTACATATATCTTTTTCAGTCTTTTCTCTCTGTTTCTTACTTCTCTTTTCAATAAAGTCTTTTCTCTCCGTTTCTTCCTAAAATTTGAAGTTGTAAACCCCCACCAATTTAATTTTCTTTCTAAATTTTTCCAAGTCTCTCAAAATTCTCTTTCCGAGGATAATTCTCAAGGAGAATGGCCTCATTGAGAAACTGTTTGACCTCATCATCATCACAATCTTCACTTCAAGAACAACAACAGATCCAAAATTCTTCTAATCAGATGCAAACAGGTTTTGATCATCCAACTAATCACGATGATTTCCTTGATCAAATGCTTTGCAATCTTCCTTCTTGGTCTGAACTTAAATCTCCATGGGAACTCAATACTAGTAATTCTTCCCAAAACCCACCTAAACTCTTTAACATACCAATTGGTGGAGGAAAGCCAGAAAATCATCAAGAAAATGATAACAATAATCTTCATTATCCATCTTGTGATGATTCAACTGTATTAGCTTCAAGATTACGTCAACATCATATTGGTAATACTTCACCAAAGTCCATTGTTCATCTCCAACAACAATTACTACTTGCTGGTGGTGCTAATGGTGGTGGTGGTATGTCGAGATCTCCATCTACTGGTTCTGGTATGGGTGGAGGTGGTGATCCTGCTCTTTTTCCATTACCTTTAACTCTCGGGAGCAATGGTGGTGGTGAATCTTCTGATGATGCTCCGTTCAAATCTTCAAATTCTGCTGTAAGTCTCATTCTCTGTCTCTCTCAATTGTTCATTTTCTTTCTCTGCAGAGATTATAATTTCTGATACTCTGTTTGTGTTTTAGGGGGGAGGTGAGGGTTCAGTTCAAGCACTCTTTAATGGAATTGCAGGAGGGATTTCACGATCAGGAAGTCAACAGCATTTTCAGGTGGCCCTTCCGGGTTTCATTTTCGATATATGTGTGTTTTCGATGTGCATTTGCACGTTATTAATCATGTCTAGCTATTCAATCTAAATTAGCAGAGTGGTTCAATTTCGACGCCAAATTTTGGAGGAACACAAGCAACAGGAATAAATCAAGCTCCATCGGCAGGTGGGTCTGTTTCCGGTGGTGGTGTTACAGCTCCGGCTAGGCAAAAGGTTAGAGCACGAAGAGGACAAGCAACAGATCCTCACAGTATTGCTGAAAGAGTAATAACCAAACCTTATTATTTTGTTTGTTTTGTCTATTTTTATGCGCCTGTCTTCTAGTTTCACTTCATTTATGCTTCTTCTCAAAACTTCTTGTTGTTGTTGTGGGGATTGATAGTTACGGAGGGAGAGAATCGCAGAAAGAATGAAAGCTCTGCAGGAATTGGTACCCAATGCCAATAAGGTAATAATGGATTTTAAGCTTCCCTGTGAAATTGTTCCTTTCATTCCCACAAGACCCTAAAGTTTTACCACAAATTCCAAGACAAAACGAAAAGGATTTTGTACTTGGTCAAGGATATTTTGGTAATATCAAATGAATTTTTCGAAATATTCCGTTTTTTCGATTTTTTTTGACATTGTGTTGCTGTTGTTGGAAATTTGGAATGATGACAGACAGACAAAGCTTCAATGCTGGATGAAATCATCGACTATGTGAAATTCTTGCAACTTCAAGTCAAGGTATGCAATTTAATTTTCCCAAATCTCTAGACACTATTATTTAAAGAAGAAAGAAATCAAATTGGCTTTGTTTTCTGAAAGAATCTTCTTTCTTTTTCTATGTCAGCTGCTAGTACGCATCCACTATCTCATCTTTGTGTGTGCTTACTATTTCTTTAGGTTCTGAGCATGAGCAGATTGGGTGGTGCTTCTGCTGTTGCGCCTCCTGCGGCTGACATTTCCTCTGAGGTAAATATTTCATTAATTCGTTTCTTCCAAAATGTCCAATGAAATACTAATTAACTAGCTAATTAAATGTCCAGAGAGCTTGTACATAAGTTTCTTTTTTCCATAAAACATAAGTTTCTTTATGTCAATGCCACACTGTAATGTAGTGGTAAAGTCACTGATGGTAAGTAAAATCATAAAGCGATGATGATACCAGTGGCTTGAATTTGGTGAAGACAATACCGGTGGTCTGAGTTAGAAACTTGTCAGCACCAAATTCTTACCGACCAAACAAAAGAAAAGCTTATCTACTTTTCCTGTCCTAATTTCTCTATTGATTTTCAATGAGGAATACGACAAACATATAGCACGCCTAAACCAACTTTATTTGATTCCACAAAAAGAAAAAAGAAGAACACGGAACCTCCTTTTCCATCTTCTTCTTGTTCATTTTTTTTATAGGACAAAGAGAGTACTACTCTACTACTTTTCTTTCTTCCTATGGACCATTTATTCTTTCTTTTACTTTCCTTTTATCTACTACTCTTTTTTTTCTTCTTTTCTCACTTATCACCATCATTTAATCATAAAGTTAATGTTATATTAAATAATAGTCAAGAGACATTCTATGGATTGAGTGAATAGTCTGTTTGCCCGTCCTAGTCGACATCATTGGATGATTCCGGTAAATTTTTTTGTTCAAGTAGCATGTGCCATAACTTTGAAATTTGTAATTTGTGATACATAGGGAGGTGGAGACCAAGGAAGGAACAGTAACGGAACACAAAATGCGTCATCAAACGATAGTTTATCAGTGACGGAACATCAAGTTGCCAAGTTAATGGAAGAAGACATGGGTTCAGCTATGCAATATTTGCAAGGAAAGGGTCTTTGTTTGATGCCCATATCATTAGCTACTGCAATTTCTACCGCAACTGCTCACTCTAGACATACGACCAGCAATAACCCGCTTTTGGCATCCAACGTTGACGGTCCTCTATCGCCAAACCTGTCTGCATTGACAGTACAGTCGGCTACCATGGGTAATGGAGGATTATTACCGGGAGGTGAGGCTGGAAAAGATGTAACTTCAGTTTCTAAACCATGAAAGTTGACAATTTAAAGTGGAGGTGGTAGTCAATGTTGATTGACTGGTATATCAAGTGTCAAGTCTACAGAAATAAGGTGGTCTGTCTCTTTTTTTCTGAACAAGTGTTATGACTCCGGATTTACACAGACTTGCCCAGCAACTCAAAAGCTAATTTAACTTTCAATTTCCATCTTCTACATTTTTTGATTTTCCACCTTCACTGTAACTTTCTTCTTCTTCTAGTTTGATGTCTTTGTATGAGTGGGGGTGCCCTTTGGTGTAATGTTTATTTCTCATCTAATCTAATAAATAAACTATACAAGGAATAAAAATGAAGCAAATTGGCATACAAACTGAAATTTGTGTGAATGACAAAATATTGATATTGCTAAATTTGGTGTGTACAGATTCTATCTTACCCTGTGTAGAATGATGCTGCAATTGGAGAGATGATTAATTTTCTCTCAGTTACGCTCAGGTGATGATTCAGGGAACAGGGTTTATTGCTCAGGGTTGAGTGCTCTAGACTAAATTTGATGAAAAAACCTACATCCCCTATAAAGAATTACTCCCATTAAAAGGAATAGTAAAGAAATAGAATACACACCACCATCATCATCACCTAATTAACAATTTTACTTAATTTAAACATTGGGGGACATTTAGATTGACGTGCTTGCGACTATCTTCTTCTTTTTATCAGTGTCGTGAGTCGTGCCTGAGTATGTTTCGTTTGTTTATTGGGGAAAGTTGTCAGCATTAAATGAAGAGAAAGAGAGTTTTATTTGACTTCAACTCCACAAGCTAACACATAATTGACGTTATACCTTGGTTTGTTTAGATCTCACTCCGGCCGAGTCAGATGTTAGGTTGTTTGCTTGTTTTTTCAATTTTTCTCTGATGTATAACCGGAGTGTCTGACTCGATTCATGCATCTGATTACGAGAACATACGATTGGTGAAAAGTAAATATGACGATCTAATTGTTGTTGATTATTAAAGAGCCCTAAACAACACGTACCAAGAGCCAGGACGACACTTTATGAAAGCTAGTAAAATTTATTCCTGATGATACACTTCGAAGCCAGATAATAAGATAACAAACATTTTGAACTTTGAGGAGGAAAACAAACTGGAAATGGTTATCAGTGGGCCGGTTTGGTTTGATAACTAGATAGACAATCAATCGTAAACTAAATAATATAAAATGAGATGCGTATGAGGAAGTGTTTTGATTTCAGCTCATTAAGTAATTTTAATAAGTAAAAAGAGAAAAAATCTTATTAAGTAATTGTCAAACAAGGGGTTGTGTGGTGTAGTGTAGTGTGAGTCAGATATCATTCGCAAAAACTTCGTTATAGTAATTTTACCTTATCTACTCAATTTGCTCTACTTAATTAAGTTCATTTCAGCCCTCTTTCCAGCATCAGTGATGCACACGGTATGTTATATGCGTATGAATGTAGATTTTGAAAATTTTGTATAACCTTCTTCAGTGGTCTTTGTAGAATATTTTCATTTTTGCTTTCCTGAGCACACTTTGGGGAGATGTGTAATTTGATAAATTTTCGAGATGATTATTACTATTACTAAGTCAAACAGTCAAGTCTGTCAAGACTGTTAAAGTCAATGAGTCTTTGTAATGATTCTTATAAATACCGTCTTAACAGTGTTTGGTCCGTGACGTCAACATTGATTCTTTTGGGAATAACAATTCTTTACTTTACTGGGTACACAACTAAAATTAGAGGAAAATATGGAGAGAGAAGGGGCAGAGAAAACGCTCTATCTCGAAAGGAAGATTTTCAGTGTTTCAGTAGGTTCTCAGGGATTGAGATTGGAGGAGAGGAAACTGTTGGCGCAATGCGGAAGTGTGATGGGTTAATGGAAATGATTTGGGAAAAGAATTTGGAGAAAAAAGGTTGGTTTAATTGAAAAGAGGAGGCTTTGATTAA
>JAJJMB010008256.1:1668715-1756474 GCA_023531105.1 Papaver atlanticum | reverse complement strand
TGATTTGGGAAAAGAAGTTGGAGAAAAAAGGTTGGTTTAATTGAAAATAGGAGGCTTTGATTAATTGGGAAATGAAAATGTTACAGAGGAATTTTAGTGTAGCTCTTTGGCTCACTCTACTTACAATAGCAGTCACTTGACTTTCTTAGCTCTCACTCTTATTTCACTCACTTGAGTTTTGGATGGTTTGCAAGTGAACCATCGTTGCCTATTTATAGGCTTGTACACCGACCACTTACTTCTCTAGATAGTTCTATCTAGACTCTTCTTTACACTCTCAACTTAGATATTACAAGAAAATTCTAGAGAAAGAATTCTCTAGATAACACTTGATGAAAAGAAGGCCTAGAAGATTCTAGCCTGTATTGGGTTTTACTTAGTGTAGATGATTATTGGGCTTTACTTATTGGCTTTCTAGAATAATCACAAATTAACTTATGTTTTAACAATTCTTTTCTTTACTAGGTAAACAACTAAAATTAGAGAAAAATATGGAGAGAGAAGGGGCGGAGAAAACGCTCTATCTCGAAAGGAAGATTTTCAGTGTTTCAGTAGGTTCTTAGGGATTGAGATTGGAGGAGAGGAAACGAGGAGGATTCAGATCTTAGATTGCTTTTTCAGCTGATATTGCATGTTGGTTGGTGGAGGTTCTGGAGGAGGCTAGAGATGCAGCTTGTAAGAAGACGAGATAGCCAAGACGAGAGGGGGAATCTTCATATCTTTGTGAAATAAGGGAGAATGAAGCAGGAAGATACCTAAGGATTTCAAGAATTAAAAGGGGAGACGATAACAGGTCTTATGCTCTCTGTATTCCTTGCGGAGAGGCTGGTTATTACTGGGCAGTTTTGTGCAAGGAGATCAATAGGATGTTGCAGGACAATAACTTGATCAAAAGGCCCTTTAATCCAGTTATTGCTAGATCTGATTTCGCACCTGTCTTATCAAGGAAAGCAATTGCAAACCAAATCCATGAAGGCCTGGTTCGAGTGAAAGGTTTTGTTCATTGGCAAAGGGTGGCTAGGTAGGTAAGGAAGTAGATGCAGTGGGATTCATTCATTGATATGGAGATAATAGATGAACAAAATGCTAAGATTGTCTTGGAGAAAGACTATTGGCTTGATTTGTGGAAGCCACAGAAGATTCAGGTGGACAATGCATTAGTGCATTTATCACAGTACAGAGGCAGGGAGGAGGTAACTGTTAAGCAGGCGTTGGACAAGAATCACTGTACTGTTTTTGTTAAAGATAATATCATTCCTCTTCAAGCTATGACAAGGTATGGAAAGTGGTTGAAGGTCAGAGGAATTCCGCATAGATTCTGGAACTCTAAACTGTTTAAGTCCATAGGAGATTCATTGGGGGGTCTCATTGAGGTAGCAACAAGCTCATTGACAATGGCAAGTTACAGTTTCTTCAAAATCAAGGTCAAAGGGGATCTCGCAACAATTGGTGGAAGATGAAGTCCAGAAATGGGCCGTTTCAATAGAATGGGACTTCAAATTTGATCCTAAAACCAGGGCACCGATGGAGGAGTATGTCAGACTAATTGATGCGTTTGATAACATAAATTCAAAACTGATTGCTCCCATTTTTCTTGGATCTAAATCGGTGTCAGCTGCGGGATCAGCGTCAGGTGAGTCAAGCCATTTGGATCGTGGTACGGAACTTGGTTTGGGCAACAAGCCAACCAATTATGGCTCACTTCCTAGGGGAGATAGCCAGGGAGTTGGTTGTTCTCGTTCCGGGGGTCTGATTGATAGTGGATTCAGTCAACCTGCCGCGAGGGAGATTCATAACTTTTCAGTTGAGAATAAGGGTGGAGGATTACGTTCTCATAATGAAGTTATAATCTCAACTGTCAATCAATTCCAACTTCTAGATGAGTGTGGACGAGAAGGTGATGTTCCCACCTCAAATAGATTGGACATTATTGACAGTGTTCTTGCTGCTGAAGTTGCTGGAATACAGTGCAAGGTTGGGTGTGATGGTGGAGTTTCTAATCTTCCTGTAATGACAGCAGGCTCAGACAGTCTTGTTTTAATAGCTTTTGGAAGTGGTGGATGTGTAGGTGGTGTTCCCAACACTTCTGGAGCTGTTGAATCAAGTTTGAACTTGTGTCAAAACCAAAGGTTTGCTTCCTCAGGGGTACCTGACGACCTGCAAATGGTTTTGCATGAGGATCCGGTGGAGGAAGGTGTGGAAATGGCTATTCCAGCTGTGGTGGAGGTTCCGGTTAATGATCACTCAAAAGACTTTGAACTTTTTAATGTGGTGGAGGACCAAATTGTGATTAAACTTGGAGATATTCAGAGCACTAATATTGATTCAAATGAAGTGATCTTTTCAACCTCAAAACTAGTTCTTGAGCTATGCTGCAGACTGGGAGGAATAACTTCCAAGGGTGAATCACAAGCGAAAGAGGTCATCGATGAAATTCTCTTTAAATACAGAGACAGGTATAGAGCCATTGCTGAAGGGAGGAAAGTGCTTGATAGCTGTGACTCCAACAACTCTAATACTTCGAATGAAGTGGAGGAAGATAATGAAGAGGTGAATTCAAGGGAGAACGCTGTCTCTGATGGGAACTAAGGTTATATCTTGGAACATCAGGGGTCCAAATGACTATAATAAGCAGATTTCGGTGAGAGATTTAATTGCAGTACATAGATGCTTAGTTTGCTCTATTCAAGAGACTAAGATTACATCTTTCTCCCATTGGTTCGTTCGTCAGTTATGGTATGATGCAGACTTTGAGATGGAATATATACCCTCTCAAGGCACGGAGGGTAACAATGGTGGTCTAATAACGATATGGGATAGCACTCAACTGGAGTTGCTGGATAAGAGATTGGGAGTTAATTCTATCTCTTGCCTCTTCAGATTTTGTAGCACTGGCTTTAAGTTCATACTGACGAATGCATATTCTCCTTGTGACTTTCACAGGAAGGTTTTAATGGAATGATGTTGCAGAAGTCAGAAACTGGTCTAGTGAAGCGTGGTGCTTTGTTGGAGATGTAAATTCTGTTAGAAGCGATGCCGAGAGGAATAAACCTGGAGGTGATCCTAGGAATATGCAATTTCTCAATGATTTTATAGACTTGGAGCAGGAGTTTATAGACTTGCCATTACATGGAGGGTCTTACACTTGGAGCAATAAGCATGACGATCCGTTGCTGTGTAGATTGGATAGATGTCTCGTATGTACTTCTTTCGATGCAAAGTTCAATAATGCTACTCAAACAGCTCTGGTGAGAACAATTTCTGACCATAATGCTTTACTGTTGGAATTGTCTCCTAGTGTTAGGAATAATTCGAGCTTTAAGATTGAGAACCACTGGTTGGAGCACCCAGATTTTGTTAAGCTAGTGGAAGTTTGGTGGAGCTCTCTTGATTTTGTTGGGACACCGAGTTATGTGCTTTTTAGGAAGCTACAAAATTTAAAATACTTCATAAAGAACTGGAGCAGAAACACGTTTGGGAATGTTAGAAAGAAGGAGGAGGATCTCAAGGAGAAGATTAAGTGTCTGAATATTGCGGAGGAAAGTTCTGCTCTGTCTTCTTCACAAATCGAAGAAAGAGCAGGCCTGCTGAAGTCTCTAAATACTGTGAAGAGTACGCGAGCAAGAATGGCATATCAGAGGGCAAAAGTTTGGGGCTTCAAGGAGGGAGATAAAAATACACAATATTTCCATAAAATTGCGAATGGTAAGAGGAGAAGAAATTGTATCACTAAGCTGGAGGTTAATGGTGTAGACGTTTTCAATCAGGATGTTACAAAAAGTGAGTTACACCAATATTATTCTGGATTGTTCACTGCCAATTCTCAGGTGTCTCCTTCTTTTAACAATTTGGAGTTCAGGAAGATTGACGCTGCTCAACAGGTGTGGTTAGAAAGATCGTTCGATGAGGAGGAGGTGGTTAATGCTATCAAGCTGTGTGGTGCAAATAAAGCCCCAGGTCCGGATGGGTATAACTTGGAGTTTTATAATTCTTGCTGGAAAGTTTTGAGGAACGATGTCTTGGCTGCTATCAACGAGTTCTATATTAAGGGGTAAGTTGGATTGGAGGTCGAATGTTTCTTTCTTAAAACTTATACCTAAAAAAGAAGATTCTTGGAGGTTGAATGTTTCTTTCTTAAAACTTATACCTAAAAAAGAAGATTCAGCCACGGTAAAAGATTATAGACCATTAAGCTTAATAAGCAGCTTTTATAAAATTTTGTCTAAACTGTTTGCGGAAAGATTAAAGGTGGTGATGCCTGGTTTGATTTCTAACGCTCAAGGGGCTTTTGTTAAGGATAAACAGATTCTTGATGGCATCTTAATTGCCAATGAATGCATCGACAGTAGATTGAGGCAGAAACTTCCAGGAATCATGTGTAAGATTGATATGCAAAAAGCTTTCGATAATGTTAGCTGGCCTTCGTTGTTTTCTATATTGGGTAAAAATGGATTCAGTGGATACGGTGGTGTGTAACAGGTGCGCAGTTTTCTATTCTAGTTAACGGTGAAGCAACTAATATGATTAAGCCTTCTAAGGGTATTCGCCAAGGTGATCCATTGTCGCCTTTTCTTTTTCTTCTGGTAGTGGAGGTACTCTCTCTGCTTATTAACGATGCTGTGGCTCAAAATAAAATCAGTGGCTTTCAGGTAGCGGAAGGAGGTACGGTTGTGTGTCACCTTCAATTTGCTGACGATACTATAATATTTCTGAATGCTTCTACAGATGAGGTTAGACGACTGCTGGTAATCCTTATGTTGTTTGAGATACTTACGGGGATTAAGTTAAATCTAGAGAAAAGCTCTATGATAAGCATAGGAGCAGATCATTTGGTGAATGATTTGGCTACGGAGTTGGGGTGCAGGATTGAGAATATTCCAATTACATACTTAGGTATGCCTATTGGTTCTGGTAGGAGATGTGCAGCAATATGGGAAATAGTCATTCAAAGGATGCAAAAGAAACTTGCTCCTTGGAAAAGAAAATTTCTGAATAAAGCTGGCAGAATTGTGTTGATAAGAAGCTCTCTTGAGAGTCTTGCTGTGTACTTTATGTCACTGCATTACATGCCGGCATCTGTGGAGAAGAGGTTAAACACTATAATGAGGAAATTCTTGTGGGGGGAGGATGATGTTAAGAAGAAGATGAGTTGGGTTTCATGGAAGAGAGTTTGCAGGCCAAAGAAGAAGGGTGGATTAGGAATTCGAAGTTTGAGGCTAATAAACAAATCGTTGTTGGCAAAGTGGCATGTAAGGTATTGCAAGGAAAAGACGGCGTTGTGGAAGCGAATTGTATGTGAGAAATCAAAAGCAGAGATAGACTGTTTGCTTCCATTGCAGGTCAAGGATACCGTTGGCAAAAGTATGTGGTTTGATATCTTAAAGGTAAAAGATGTTTTCTATGATTCCGTGAATGTACAGGTAAAAGATGGCAGAACAATAGGATTTTGGGATGACTGTTGGAAGGAGAAAAAGTCTTTAAGAGAGAAGTATCCAAGGCTGTATAGAATTAGTGAACAAAAGATGTCGTCTGTGGCAGCGATGCATGAGTGTGGATGGGTTTTCCAGTTTAGCAGGGTGTTGAATCAGGCAGAAAGGATCGATCTACTAGAGATTAAACACGATCTTCAAGATGTGAGGCTTACTCAAGGGGAAGAGGATAGTTTAGAAGGAGTTGTTTCAGCCAAAAGTATTTATATTAAGCTAACTGAAACGAAACCAGATTGGGATTGTCATCTTATATTGTCTAGCAAGGTAGCGCCACCTAAGGTTCTTTTCTTATTTTGGGCAGCTTTACATAACTCCATTCCAACTAGGAGCATGCTACAGTATAGGGGAGTTGATATTCAATCGCCTTTGTGCTTTTTTTGCAATGCAGCAGTGGAGACTTTGGAGCACTTATTTATGCATTGTGGGTGGGCTTCTCATCTTTGGGAGGTATTCTTATCAGTTTTTGGAGTTAACTGGGTGATGCCATACAATTTTACCTCTCTAATGCAGAGTTGGAGGATTGAGAGAACGACAGAAAGAGTTAAGAAAATTTGGCATCTGTTGCCTTTTGCCATTTGCTGGGAATTATGGAATGAACGAAATAGAAGAGTGCACGGTGGAAGGCCAAAATCAAAGTATGACCTAGAGATTGCGGTTAAACTTTGGATCTGTTTATGGTGCTCTTCTACGGATACTTTTAAACACATTTCTATGAATCAAATTCTAAATCATTGGGAGGAAGTTCTGCATATGTAGTTCTGAAAGTTTTTTCTTTGTTTGATGGTCTTTGACCTTTGTAAATAGCCTGTACATATATATATATATTTTTCAATATATCATTCCTTTCTCAATTTTTTCTCTTCTTTTCTTTACTCTCTGATAATTCTCAATTATCATGTTGCTGTTAATGTTCGAGAGCGGCTTCACAAACAAAATTTAGCTATATTTACTAAGCTAATGACGAGGTCTTCCATGTCTAAATATCTAAACCGGGATACCCGTCTGACATATTGAGAGTTGACGATTAAGCGTACCATTTGATTATCAAAGATAAAAGGGTTACACGATTTGATTATACACCATGAACCAACGTTAAACAAAAGGTACATGCAATCAACAAAATGATGCAGAGTGTTTCGGAGTAAAAATATACTCCCTTCGTTAGATATTATCACCTTTTCGAAAACGGAGGTAGTATATATTGTAACCTACTAAACTAGCTTATTGATGCCACACATGCATGCAATGAGCTTGCATGGGATGGTGATTGAAACACTGAAGTTTAAGTTTTTTCTTGATGAAAGAAGATGATTTAGTAATGAACTGATTTTTCTTTTTTGAAGTTTAAGTTTGGCATCCGATCAAAAAAAGATATACTCCCTCCGTTTTTGGAAAAGAGATACTTTCACTTTTTCAATTTGGTCTATTTTTAGGCTAAAATGAAAAAGTGAAAGTATCTCTTTTCCAAAAACAGAGGGAGTACTAATTAACACAATCATTGTTCATAAATCTGAACTAGTTCTTCCCACTTCCAAATAAATACTTTTTTTGTTTTTTTGTTTTTTCTGTATCAAATAAATCCCAATCAATGAGAAATCGATATTCTATCATATCAGTAAGGTGTCTCTCATACATATCATGTTAAGAGTCCGAATACCACCAATCAAAGATTCATGGGTGTCAATTAGCCATGGTTTGTGGCATTCACCTCGAACCCCTGCTTCCAAAAGAACAGATTTACCGTCCAGAGTTTAGATTGTGTCCACCTTTAATTGAGTCGGTACTCATATCGATCATGCAACACGACAATCCAAACAATTATACATGGAGTATGACTAAGCACAGAGATTCATATATCGGAGTTCGCTAGTATAACATAAAGTCTTAAACTATGTGAAGTGTGCGAGTGTGAGTCGGTGATCCTAATATGGAAATGGCCGAATGACCTATATATAATATAAATTGCCTCACCGTTCACCTAGAAGAAGAAAAAATAAAATGACTAAAGTGCACTATATGCTTCCGCTCTTATGACGTAGCAATTGCACTAATGCACATCCCTAAGTTTTTTCTTTTTCTTGACACTAGCAAAATTTTACAGAAAACTCTAGTGAATTTCATAAACTTTCATTAAGAGAGATTGTTTGCAGCAGGTAACTCTTAACAGGCCCTCAAGGGGCCGAAGAACTGTCCGGCTGCACCATTGTCATACATCCGCGGTAGAAAAGATCCCCACAAAGTGGGATGGACATGGCAAAGGAATCCTTCTGTAATCTGTAAATGTCCATCTTCCAAGATCCGCTGCCGATTTTAGCCGATACGACCACGATTTATCTGCAATACGTCAGCCTAGCCCGGCAAAGATGCTCTCTTTTAGTAATAAAGTCAAAAAAGAAAAAATACAGAATAACGCGGGGTTGACTTGGGAAACTAACATTAATTATGTTTGTTTGGGACATTTTGAGATTCAAACCAACAATTTCTCATAAATGAATGTTTCAAAACAATATAAAACTCTGAAATTTCTTACAAAATTCCTACTAGCATATCATAAAAAACATATCAGAGCACTCCAAATCCCTCAAAATGATCGCAGGGCCGGACCTAGGCCTGCCAAATACAGCTCAACTTTAGCTATAACTTAAAACATGCTAGTCCTTCACAACCACATGGAAACTGTACTAACATAATAAAAAGAAAGCATCAGCAGAAGCACAATCATCGATACGCTTATTCCAAATTAAATGTGTTTAAGAATTCAAAGCATCTGTATTATAAGCTTTTGGAATACACAAATTAGGTGAGACTGCATACACAAATTAACTGACTGCACAGCAAGCTAGCTTTTTCTGACAGAAGAAGAAAACTTAAAAGAAAGAAAAATCATAACAAAACCCTAGTCCAATTGTAGCTTTTGCATTTGGGAACAACTTTTGTACTGCCATTGTCATTACATGTGCACAAATTTATAGCTGGAAAAATCATAAATCGGTGTTCATCCATGGTTGGGGCAATAATAACTTGCAGGAGCTAGTGCACTCACTATATTATGTGCAACTTGCGAATGAATGTTTATAGCTGTAAAAACACAGTTCAAGCACTATGGCGATATCTGTTGGTAAGCCTGTTGGCCCTGTTTCTAACTCATTTAGACCACATACAACTTTGTATTCTGATGTTTTTTCTACTGAAATGCGTTGCTCAAATTTTGATGAATATGGTTGAATTATGCATATACTGTCAACTGAAATGCTGGAGTTAGTATTTAAAGTTGGTGGTTAATTCTTAGCCACACGACCATACAGGATGGATGGACCTGTGCGTTTTCTTAGCCTTCATCTGAGGAATGGTACTGATCGACCTCGGACTATTCCTTAGTGTGCCAATAAACCTTAGGAAGTCCACCTCAGTAAGGTTTCCATGTGTTGTAGACTACATATTACTGCAGCAGTGTGCAATACCTAGAAACTGGCAATGCTTCATCTCTGAGCAATGGCGGAGCCAGGATTTTAGAGGGGGGGGCTAATTTTTTTTTTTGCGACGGACTTATACTACTGCCAGTCCAGACAATTATGTCGCACAAAAGTAGTGACTCACATGTGACACCATCGGGCTTTCCCTCACCTAACCATCATTCTTCGTTCATTCACACCATTACGGAACTGATCAGTGAGTATTTGGTGCCATACTGAACACATGATGCAGACCTTCTCCACTTGGGAGCTTTTCAACTTAGGAACCAGCTGCTCAATAATTGGGAAAACAAGGATATCTTTCCACAAACAAATGAACAGATATTCCAAATCAATTTGCTGCATTCTGTGCCGCATCAGGAACTGTTTTTATCACAACTTTACTCTATGTTGGAACATAAAGAAATTCAAACAAAATAGGAAGTGCAACTTTTTCCACTAGTCCTGGTACAAAGTTAGCATCAACATCATCCGGGTTAGAGTGACCTTCATAGTCCATATTCTGGGAACCCATAATCAAACAGAAGAAGGTGCCTACAAAATTACAAGTAATAAACCTTGTCTGCATTTAGTTCAGACATAAAAACTAACTTAACCTAAATGCAAAGATATACTGTCCAAATTTGTATAACAAATATGGTTAAGAACCTTCTCCCAAAAGAAATCCGACACTAATTGAGCACTTGAGGAGACATCATTGCGCCTTCAATGGCTGTCGCCAAACAAATAGGATTACCTAAGTAACACAAAATATGAACTACGGCAAACATGAAAAAGCAATAGCCACAAGTTTTCCCTACAAACATAGCTACACATCGCTCAATTAATCTACATAAATCACGTCACCAACCAAAGTTCAGTATCAAAAGCATAAAACCATACAACAGACAAACAGAGAAACAACTTGATACCTATCTCTCAAAATTTTATATTTAACCACCTTAATGACGAGATTTCAAGCTCCTAGTTATTGGAAAGACTCCGGGTGCCGAGAACAACCCTGCATACATCACCATCATTCCACACAAGCGTGAATCTTAGAAAAGTAAACTATCAATCAAAATCCAACTCAAACAACAACCAAAACCCTAGAAATTTGTAAACATCCTATCAAAATTTTGTAAAATCTACCTAAGTAACATGAAACACATAAGTTATAACTACTTGGGTATTTCTCTTGTAGATGATACCGAGAAGTATAAAAGAAAAATCCAGACCTAAAACTTAAAATAGTTGATCTTGTGAACAATAATTACATTCAATTTGGTTCCGCCACTGTCTCTGAGACATGCATTTTTTTCCATCACTAGTTAGCCCCTCTTTGGTTCTGCCACTGTCTCTGAGACATGCATTTTTTTCCATCACTAGTTACAGCAAAAATCGAATGCAAATCTAGAGTGGCAGCTGACGCTTCCTAAGTGAGGAAAGACCTGCCCTCTCTCAAAATGCAACAAAATCAGAACTTTCTCTTGGTGCACAAAACTTCAATCTCACAGACTCCCAACATACTTCACAAAAACTCAAATCAATCCACAATAGGGTTTTCTGTGATCTATGAGTATTCACAAGATTTATTAAGAATGAATAAATTGTTGATTGTAGATTTTTATATTTGAGACTTACATTGGTCTATTATCTAAATAAAACTTCAAAGTTACCCTTCTGACAGTAACTCTCAATATCAATCTAGGAAAATTAACTCATGATACTCGTATAAACTAAAACAGCTAAACAGACAATATGATCATCAGGCTTGTGCTTTGCCTTCCCTGGCAGCTCTTTCAACACTCAACAGCCTGTCCATGGAGACGCCCAGTTCTCCTAGCAGCAATGACAATTATGTTGATGCTGCAGGAGGCGGAACACTGACTGATTTACCAATAGCCAATCGCAATACGACAGCTTGTTACTCTTACTGATTGCTAATAGCTAATCGCAATATGACAGCTTATTGAGCAAAGGCCATTCAGTGGTTGCGGGATGGTAGACTGTTAATGAAATAATATCAGAACGCAGCATAGAATGAATCTAAGCGAAGCTTTCATGTATCCCATTTTTATAATGATTTCTAGAAGCAAAAAATCTACTTTGTGAAGCAGTTTTTTTGCTTCTAACTTGTGAGATTGACCTCTATTTCTCGCAGAACTCCGAAATAAGATGTTTGTTTTCAATATCCATCTTTATTTCTGGCTTTTTAGAAACTTTTTTGCTTTCAGATAATGAGTTCCAGTCAGCCGATACATGACACTTTGGCTCGATCATCCTCTCTCCAAGACTGCATGTCAAAGACTTGTCTCTCTTTACACCTATTGCTCTAGGGACATGTCGTCATACAAATAGCTAGCAATTATTGACGACATGTCCCTAGAACAGTAGGTCTAAACAGAGAAAGTCTTTGACATGGAATCTTGGAGAGAGGGTGATCGAGCCAAAGAGAGTTTATGTATCCCTCAAACGGGAAGGGCCGGATATAGGCCCGCCAAACATAGCTCATCTTTACTACTAAAATTTAAAAATGCTAACAACCACATGGAAACTACTAACATAAAGAAGAAAGCTAACACCACCAGCAGAAACACATTCATCGATACGCTTATTCGAGATATTACATACGTCGAATTCCATTTCAAAGCATCCGGGTAAGCTTTTTAAGTACACATATTAGATTAGATGAGCTTGAGCTTGCACACACAAACTGCGTAACAAGCCAACGTTTCTGACCCGAGAAGAAAACTGAAAGAGAGAAAATCATAAAACCATTTATCCATCCCTAGTCTAATTGCAACTTTTGTATAGCCATTGCCATTATATGTGCACAGTGAAATAAAATACGAAGAAAAAAAAACAACAAATTACAGTTTTAACTAAATACCTTTTGTACTGCCATTACCATCCAAATAAATAAGAAATCCAGAGAAAATCAAGCTTACAGTATGCCGAGCACAGCGAAATATTTGGTGGGGGCAACCATGGATGAACACGGATTTTCAGCTGATAGCTTGCAGGAGCTACTGCACTCACTATCTTATGTGTAAGTCTTGCTTGTGGGAGCGAATGAATGTTCATAGCTGTAATAAACATTTACAATCTGCACTTGTAACAGGTACCAAAGAAGCAGTACCATGATATCTGTTGATAGGTCTATTTTTAATCATTTAGACCACATCGAACTTTATATCCTGAAGTTTTTTTCTACTGAAGTGCCTTGCTCAAATTGATGAATATGGTCGAAATATGCATATACAGTCAACTGAAATGTTGGAGTTAGTATTTAAAGCTGGTGGTTAATTCTAAGCCACATGGCCATACAGGATGGATGGACTATTGCGTTTTCTTAGCATTCATCTTAGGATGGGTACTGATCAATCTTGGACTATTCCGTAGGGTGCCTATCAACCTTATTATTATTTCGTGTCGTAGAATACATATTACTATAGTAGTGTGCGACACCTAAGAACTGCTAGTGCTTCATCTCCGAGACATCCATTTTATTTTCCTCACTAGTTTCACCAAAAATCAAATGTCCCATCTTTAGTGGCAGCTGACGCTTCCTAAGTGAGGAAAGATCCACACTCAATCAAAACGCAACAAAATCAGAACTTTGCTGTGTTACAACGATACGCCTAATTTTTTTTTCCGGCCGTATCGATACGTATTTACACGGATACGTGTACTAATACTCCCAATACTTCAAGATACAACTCAGTTAGAAAACTTTGACTAAATATTAGAAAATTTAGATATTTTACTAGATTCTATGAGAAGTTTTAACTATAGTGACAAAATATTAGTTCCAAATCTGTCCACTGATCTTGCTCTAGACTTTCTTCCTTCTTATGCAGACTTTTTCTCTCTCCAGTGAGGTTAATCATACATTTTATATTTTGATCATGCAAACACATGTATGTATTTTGTTAAGTTTATATCTTATATATAATATATTTATGTTAAACTACTGATCAATATTGAGTATGCCGTATTGCCGTATTTTAGTTTTTGAAGTTGGTGTATCATAGTAGCGTATTGGTATCTTGTATCCGATACCGTATCCGTATCGTTGCAACACAGGAACTTTGTCTTAGTGTACCAACTTCTATCTCACACTATCACACAAACTCCAACTTACTAAACAAAAACTCAAAATCAATCCACAATAGGGTTTTCTGTGGATGTATGAGTATTCACAAGATCTATCAAGAAAGAATAAATTGTTGATTGTAGGTTTTTATATCCGAGACTTACATTGGTCTATTATCTAAATAAAACCTCAAAGTAACCTCTCTGCCAGTAACTTTTAATGTCAATCTAGGAGGGTTAATTCTTGATACTCAGAAAACCAAAACAGTAAAGCAGAAAATATGATTACCAGATTTGTGCTTTGTCTGCGTTGGCAGCTTTTGCAACAGCCTGTCCATGGAGATGCCCAGTTCTCCTAGCAGCAATGACAGTTTATGTTGATGCTGCAGGAGGTGGAATTTTGACTGATTGCCAATAGGCAATCGCAATATGATAGCTTATTGAGCAAAGGCCATTCAGTGGTTGCGGGACGGTAGACTGTTAGCATAGAACGAATCTAAGTGAAGCTTTCATATATCCCATTTTCTATTTTACCATGTTACCACACAACACACACAACCAATAAATGCTCCCTTTCTCTCAATCGAGGCATACCCTGCCCAAAGAACATTTCCATTAGTTTCGCAATAAAAAAACATAAATTCTACACAGCAGTTATAGATAAACATGGAAATAATCAAACAGCTACACCATGACATATGTTATTCACGTTATTCATACATAAGAGGTGACATAAATTTCACTTCATGTATAAATGAAAAGGTACTATGTATGTTGTGAATATGTGAATTTAGATGATCAACGTACCGGTTCTGCGCATTCATCTCATAAAATACTTCAGTTCTGAAGCAGCTGTTGGTAATTCAACTGACCTTGGAATATCTTCATCAGTTCAGGAACTTGTTTCTCATACTTAATTACAAAATTCTTCAGAAAATACTTGTCTACTGCTTTTGCTAACGTGCCGATAGAAATTTTTTCCTTGATCAGACCTCTGGAGACTAAAACCTTTGGGTTATCCTCTCCTTCAATCTATGATCAAAAACCTTTGGGTTTTCAGCAACATCTGATGAATCATAGCCCATTTCATTCACAAGGAAATTCATAACCGCCATAATCTCCAACAAAATCTCCTGGTCCAGTGATTAAATACTTAGAAATATTAGATTCAGGGACGCCTTCTTCTCTTAAAAGCTCAATGTTGATCACAACTTTTTTAACTTGGTTTATGCTGACAAGCCACCTATTTCGTCTAATCAATCTACTTACGTTTTCGTCTGTACCAACAAGGCTCTTGAGGATATCAAATACAGGGATTATTCCTTTAGTTAAGCTCTGTCTCAGGAATGCTGGGTACATTGAGAATACGTCGGCAAGCTCAGTTTCATCAATTCCTTTCGATTTGAAGAAATCTAGTTTGGGTTTTAGGGTCTTACGAGGATTAGACAGGAGGACGGGTGGAAACTTATTGATTAGTTTAGAAATGTGAGATTCAGTAAATCCATATGTTTTAAATAGGGAAATAACTGAATCTGGATTAGAAGTGGTTTTGAAATTGAGTTTTTTAGAAGCAGAAATAGCTTTGTCTTGTGTTAATCCACATGAATTTATCAGATAAGAAACAACAAATGACGAATCATGAGAAGTAGGCTTACTATTGTCGCTAGTAGTAGAGAAAGAAGTAACCCTAGAATTTGAAATTACAACATTTTGATTTTGAAATGTAGACAGAAAATACTTAGCTGCTGCTAATGATGAAGAAGAAGATTCACCATGGATGATGGAAGTTTCCCTTTCCAGAGTCCCCCGTGATTTACAGAACAATGATCGAAACATTGCACCACACAACCACAAGAAGAAGAAGAACAAGGAAGAGAGTACAAATTAAAATTGTGAGATTGAATGAATAGAAATGGAACCGACAGATATTTCCACCCCATGGCCCACCGATAGGTTTTAGTAGAGGTGGAAAATGTGCCTGCCCGGCACAGCCCAGCCCACGAAGCCACGTGCTTAGCGTGCTACATGCTGTGCTGGGCTGTGCCAGAGATTCAGACGTGTTGTGTTGTACCGGACGTGCTGTGCTGTGCCAGAAAAATAATTGTGATGTGCTGTGTTGTGCTAGCCCTCCTATTTAAAGTTTTCCAAAGTAAATATTTTTCTAATATTTTAGTTAGTATATATATTATTATAGAAATTAATCAGCATAACAGAAATAAAATGTCAAAAACTAACTAAAATAAAGATTTTTTTTGTGAAATATGCATGAAATGTGATGTATTGTGTTGTATTTTATGCATAATTTGGAGTGCTTTCTTCGCGTGTCGTGCTGTGCTTTGCCGCGTGCTTACACGTGCCACGTGTTGTGCCATGCTGATGTGCCTATTTGTCTGGCACATCACATCAAAACACACTAAGCTAACATGTTGTGCCCGTGCTGTGCCAGGTCATGTGCTATGCCGTGTTGTGCTCGAATTTTAACGTGTTGTGCTGTGCCATAAACGTGCTGACCCAACCCAATTTGCACCTCTAGGTTTTAGAGTACTTGCAACTTCGGGAGCAATAATTCTTATGGAACTAATTAAGAAGCCAATTTATCAGGCAACAATTCAACGCTTGGATCACAACAAAAACGAAGGCAAAAGCCATAGGAGATAACACCAACTTCGGGAGCAAGATTAGGAGCTTAAACTCATAGCCATATAAGTCGAAACCAAAATTACCACAAGGGTTAAAATTGAACACGGTGGGCATCAGTTCGAACATCGCAAATTTTTTAAGAATTTAACCCAGAAAAAGATTTAGTACCCAGCCTCACACTACGTCTCTTGACAGGTTTTTGAAAGTTAAAACTATACGTGTTATGGGGCATACTTCACCTGGCCAAATTTGCCAAATGTCATCTTATCACTAAGAATATGCACAATGGGACTTGAATTAAACTAGATTTAAACTAGCTTGAGGGTCCTCTCTGTGAATCGGGCGACCACATGAATTAACTCAGTTGGAATTTTTTTAACTTTCATTCATCTGATCCTTCTTTTTCATCTGTTTTGATTAGTTTTGTTTGATTTCTTTTCTCAAACTATCACATATTACTTCATCTCTTTATGAGTTTCTAATAATCTTTCTTTGATTTGAATCAAGTCCTTCCCTTAATCGTTTCATTGCTTATGTTTTATAATGTGTAACTAATATCATTTGTTTCTCCAATATGTGTTTGCAGTTAGTGTTATCTCCTATGGCTTTTGCCTTCGTTTTTGTTGTGATCCAAGCGTTGTCAGAGTATGTCACTGAGCTTTTGCTTCCAAGATTTGCCCGTGTGGGTTTCCTTGTTATCAATGGTGTCTGGTGGAAGAAAACCGGTTTCAATATCAAAACCTGAGTCCGATTCAACTCTCCCGCTTGCCTGAGAATTCAAAAAACTTCAAAAGTCAAGATGTTATGTTTAAACGAAAAGTTTGTTACGCAGTAATTCTAGGATTGACTTTCCACAGCTGTAACACTTGTACTTTTAAAGAAAATCCTCGTATTTTCTATCACCATGAAAAGAGCCTAAAAATATTAGCTAATTCTTTTCCTAAATATTTTCCAAACCCTAATCCTTATATCATCTCTAGAAGCAGTTTTCCCATCACACAAACGTGCATCAAGAACCCTAAAACTGTTAGAGTTATGGAAGCAAGTAATACTAATCAAGTTAGTGAGCCTGTGAACAAGTTTAAGCAAGCCACTTTGGAGCTAGGAGATGCTAATGAGGCTATGGTTTTTCAACCAGGAAAAAACAACGAAGAAGAAGAAGGCTCAAACTAGGAAGTAAGTGCCATAGGAAAAATCATCATTGAAGATATAATGAGCTATGATACTGTGGAAAAGTTCATCAAATTACCTGGCCTTTCATGTCGCCTGAAGATCTTAAAATTGTTGAAGTTGAACCAAACATCATGATTTTCAAGTTTAGCATCTGGATACTCTTGAATCAAGTGATAGAACAGAGGCCATGGAGCGTCAACAAGCAACTTCTGGTAGTTCATGATTACATTCCTAACATGATTTACACAGAGAAGCACTGGGGATTTCATCAATTCTGCATACAACTTAAGTATCTACTCCCAGAACACATGAATGTCGCAGCTGTTACAAAGATAAGAGAAGTAATGGGTGAAGCTGTCAAGATTGAACCTGAAGATGCTATTCCTGTGGGTAATATCCCAGTTAAAGTATGTGTCAATATTGACATCTCATTCCCACTTAGAAGAGGAGTAAAAGCTATCACAAATGCTGGTGTTACTCGTTGGAAAAAGTTTTTCTATGAGAGGCAGCCAGGCAGCATCTGCACAGAATGCTATGTAATCAATCACTCATAAGGAGTTTGCAAGGATGCAGCAAACTTTCTAGCAAAAGCGCATTAAAATCCTTATTACTTTGGAAAATTCAGTAACATCATGAAGAATATTGGTTCTGCATCTTTTGTTGTTGTTCCTGTCTCAAAGAAGAATACGAAGAAGTTTGTGAAAACTACAATTTTTGTCCCTCCTAAAGATGGAGTAGTCGTAAATATGGATTTCCTTCTTAAGAATTCCGAGCCTCAAGAAGCTGATGATACTAGACTAGGGAAAATAATTAGAACTTCGGATGACGCAAATCCTAATCTATCTAGTTCCAATGACCTTAACTCCATCAGCACTTTGGATAACATCACGGACAAACAGACATCTCACATGTTCACAACAAGAGATAATCTAACAGCAGACACACAAAAGGAGACACATGTACCTTTTTATACCTCTAAATCTTTATCACAAGTTACTTCTTCTCATCTTTTTCAATATATTTTGATAAGGTGCTTCTTTATTTTTTGTCTCTTATTTTTCTCTTTTTTATCATAAGTTTGCAGCTTATATTCTTGCATTTATTACTTTGCATTACTCATTTAATCCACGTATTGTCTGTTAGGAATTTAATTATCGTTTTGTTATTTAGCTCAAGCATAATCCTTAATCATTTGTTACTCATGAGGATTCTTTCTTGGAATGTCCAAGGCTTCAAAACCACATCCACTAGAAATCATCTTAGTGACCTTATCAAGACTCAAAATCCAGATATTGTTTTTCTCTGTGAAACCAAAATTCCTTAAGGAAAATGTAAGCCTCTTATGAACCACTATCAATACCCAAATTGTGCCTATATAGAACCTCTTGGCCTCTCAGGTGGTTTAGCTTTGTTGTAGAAAAATGGTCTCACCTGTGATATTATCGGAGATGATCAAAATATGTTCAATGTTGTTGTTCAAGCAGACCTAGTAAACCTGAATTCTTTCCTACTTGTATGTATGGCTATTATAGTTATGCAAAAAAGAAAGAGCAGTGGTCTTACATTAAACAAACTAGTGAAACTTGTAATTACCCTATGATTCTGATAGGTGATTTAAACTTCCATTTATTAGATTGTGCTAGTGGTTCTTCATCTTCCCTTGATGGTTGGGTCAACAACATAGTATCTGATAGTGGTCTTGAGGATATTGGCTATATAGGGAAAAACTACACTTGGACTAGCAACAATATAGGCACTGGATCTAGGAAATTTAGGATAGATCTAGCTTTAGGTAATAGTGAATGGAGTACCTACTTCCCTAATGCTAAATTGTTGCATTTAAATCAAGTAGAAAGTGATCATTCTCCCATTGTTGTAGTCACTGGTCCTATTGTGAATAATTGTTGGAAACCCTTTAAGTTCTTTTAAACTTGGTTAAATGATGATACTTGTGCTACCACTATTGCTAATGCTTGGAGTATAAATGTCAATGGTTCTCCTAGTTTTGAACTTATGAAAAAGCTTCAATCTGCAAGAAAAGAGCTGTCAATCTGGAATAGACAACACTTTGGTAATATACATCATAACCTAGACTCTGCAAAATGATCTGAGCATTATTCAAGCACAAGATCCAAATCTCATTCCTCAAGACCAAGTTATCAACATCAACATAGAACTCAATAAGTGGCATAAGATGCAAAGTGAGTTTTATCAGCAAAAGTCCAGAGATGTCTTCATCAAAGATATGGATTATAACACCAAGTATTTTCATTCCAATACAAATAGGAAAAAGGCTAGAATCAACATTGATGTTATTCAAGATCACAATGGAGTCTGGATGCACACTAGAGATGATATTGCTTCTCACTTAACTCATCACTTTCAAGAAATAAGTACTTCTAGTAATCCTACTCTTGAAGAAGGTTTCTTCAGTGTTCTTCCTACAATTATCAATGATGAAGATAATGCCAATCTCACTTGCCTCCCAAGCTGTGAAGAAATTTTCAACACTCTCAAAAGTATGGAAAATTGGAGTGCTCCTGGACCAGAAGGCTTTCAAGATGTTTTTTTTATAAAAGTCAGTGGAATCTAGTGGGAGAAGATGTCTGTAACATGGTTTCTATATTTTTTCAGTCCAAGCATATTCTGAAGCAAATCAATAAAACTTATATCTCTTTAATTCCCAAGAAGAAGAAACCTACTTGTGCTGCAGATTATAGACCTATTGGTCTATGTAATACTTCTTACAAGATCATTTCTAAAATTATGGTTAGCAGAATGAAGCCTATAATGGAGAAGATAATCTCACCATATCAAGCTGCCTATGTGTCTGGAAGACTAATAAGTGATAATACAGTGATTGCTCAAAAAATTATTCACTCTATGAAGAAGAAAAGAGGACAAATTGGATGGCTAGCTCTCAAACTTGATATGTCTAAAGCATTTGATAGATTGGAGTGGAATTTTCTCATCAAAGTTCTCAAGTATTTTGGGTTCAATGATAATTTTTGTGATATGATGTATCAATGCATCAGTACCACAACAATGTCAGTGATTTTAAATGGTTCTCCTTGTAATGAATTTCATCCTACAAGGGGAATCATACAAGGTGGTCCCCTTTCACCTTATTTATTCATTTTAGCTATGGAGTTTCTCTCAAGACAACTGGTAGAATCTCAGCTAAACAACAACATTAAAGGTATTAAAGTGGTTGCCAACTCACCAACCATTAATCAGCTCTTTGCAGATGACTGCTTTATTTTCACTCAAGCAAATCTTACTTCAGTCAACAATCTTCTAAAACTTCTTCACAATTTTAGTTCTCAGTCAGGCCAAGTAATAAACTTTGAAAAATCTGTTATACATTACAGTAAGAAAACAAAGCCAGAAGTTGCTACTACACTTACTCAAATTCTTGGTGTCAAAATTATGACTTCTAAAGAGAAATATTTAGGGTCACCACTCATTCTTGGTAACTCTAAAACTGATGCTTTCAAGGCTATTGAGGAGATCTTTGGAAAAAAACTTTCTACATGGAATTCAACTACTGTTACTCAAGCAGGCAGGTCTATAATGATTAAACATGTGCTCAATTCCCTTCCTGATTATCAAATGGGTTCCTTCAATTACCCGATCAACTAATTAATAAGCTAACTACAATCCAAAGGAATTTTTTTTGGGGACATTCTTCAAATAGAGGTTTCAATCCTATCTCCTATTCTAAATTGTGTAAGCCAAAAGACATTGGTGGTCTTTCTTTCAGAGATCTAGAGAAACTCAATCTTGCTCTTCTTACTAAACTAGCAAGGAGAGTCTGCACCAAAAGATGATAAACTTTTGGTTCAAATTTTTGGAAGCAAATACTTTAAATATGGGAACATTCTTCATCAAAACATTGAAGCCAAGAACTGTTCTTATATGTGGAATGGAATCACAAAAGGTCTTCATATTATCTAGCAAAACTACTTCATGGAGATAAATGATGGTAATAAGACCAAAATTTGGTTGGACAAATGGATTCCAGGTAGGATTAACCCTCCATAACCAATCTCTGAATTGCATAGATTCCATCAAGATGTCTCTGAACTTATTCTTCCAAATACCAGCTCATGGAATGTGGTTCTTATAAATCAGCTATTTGATAATGATACTTCACAAAAAATTCAGGGTTTGTTTCTTGATGTCTCTAAAGAAGATAAAATGGTTTGGACTCCATCTAGGAATTACAAGTTCTCAGTAAAAAGTGCTTACAACCATTTAACTAAGTGCACAAGAGTGGTTCAAGTCAATGGAAGAATTATTCATCCAGATGTTTGGAAAGCCTTGTGGAGTTGTAGGGTGGATCACATAATTAAACTCTTTGCTTGGAAATGTATTCATGAATGTCATCCTACAAGATACAAATTGGGAGCTTTCAGCATTGACATAGATCAATAGTGTGGTTCATGTGGTCATAGTTCTAAAACTATTAAGCATTTTGTTTTTGAATGTAGACATGCCAGAACTGTATGGAGAGATATTCACATAGATATAAACCTTGTTAGGAGCCTATGTAATAGTGTCTCTGAATGGGTTACGAGTTGGTTCACTGAAACTAATAATATTCCAAATGATATATGGCTCTTTTCTTTAATGATTGGTGCCTGGGTTCTATTGAAAGACAGATGTGACGCGGTCTTTCAGGGAGTACCCCTCAATCCTTATACCTCCATTAGAAAAATTTGTTATCACTTAAGCTCTCATTTTCATGAAAAAATTGATAGTGTTCCGTATAACATTAATAGCATAATTTCTCACTGGTTGCCTCCTGAACAAGGTATCATTAAATTTAATGTAGATACCTCTTTTAAACATCTCACTGATAAAAACGTTACTGGTGTTGTTTTACGTGACTTTACAGGTGCGCGCCAAGGTATCAGAGGAACTTATGGTGATGGAATCTTAAGTCCAGAGCAAGGAGAATGTCTGGCAATAGGTGAAGCACTTCTGTGGGCTAGAGAAATGCATGCAAGAAGAATTCACATGGAAGCTGGCGCTCAATTGGTGGTGAAAGCTATTACTGAAGACCTATTACTTATCCAATGGGAGAATAGAAATCTAATAAAAGAAATTAAATATTTTAAGTACTTTCTTTGATTTTTGTGGTTTCTCTTTCGTTAGTAAAGACGACAATCAAGTTGCAGATGCAGTATCTAAATCTGTCAGAGAAACAGCTACAAGTTTCACCAATAAAATGCGGAGACTCACTTTCCAAGTGAACCTCCTCTAGAAGTAGGTCTATTAGAAAGGATGTTATTAAATATCCTGCAACTTGATAGCTTTGATGCATCTATTTGTGATCTCCTTTCAAAAGATCAAAACACTTCATACCAATAATCAATAAATTTCCAGTTATCAAAAAAAACAAAACACAATGGGACTTAGATAAATTTGGTATTTGTCAAATATGGTCGGGGGTGTTCTTAACCACTGTTTGTTGTTCGGCACAATTTAAAAACGGTGATTTAAGGCACACTCATCTATATAAATATTTGACATTTTTCTTTAATCGAAGCATGAAAAACCCTGGAAAAACTTCCTAGAAAGCTATTATACGTGGGTATCTTGTACCCTCAAAGTTATTTAATAGAATTTGGCTAATAAAATGCGGAATTGCATGGTCCCAAATTGTTGTTGATAATTTTCCTGTTTGCCAGTCTATCTGCAGCATAGTTTGCCAGTCCATCTGTAGCTTGATTCCATTCTCTATAGTTGCGTTGTATAGCATAATGAAGAATTATTTCGGTGATCATTTCTGCAAAATACCATGGAGCGTCAACCTCTATTTTTATGAAGCGCATCAAATTTTCTGAACCGTCTCCAAGATAACTTTTGGCCAGTGTCTTTCCGCTCCTGTCCTTGATGCCAGTAGAGCTGCCCACGTTTCACCTATTAGCGCCGTAGTTATTCCTAGAGGTTGCGCGAAAGCTATCACAGTTTGAGCACTCGAATCCCTTCAAATAAAACCTGCTCCCGCCATTCCCGGATGTCCATTAGCATCCCCATCCGTGTTGATCTTTATCCAATTCGGTTCCGGTCTGGTCCAGCCTGCTAATATCGCTGTTGTTGCTCTGATGTTTTTCGGAGTGGCTCTGGAAGGTGTGTCTCCAGGTAAAACCGGGGGCAAAATCTTTTTTGACTATTGAAATTCATGTTGTTGCTTCAGGGTCTTTGCCAGGATGTTGTCTGGGGATATATGGTGTTGTTTGAAAACTAAATTATTTATGGACGTCCAAATGTTCCAGAAAAGAAAACAGCAAGCTGACATGTGGGGTATGACTAGCGTCTTGTAGAATTTGGGAAATGGTTGTTTGATTGTTTATAGTGATATGAGAGTTGAGGTTGGTTTGGTTTGTTAACGGATGAGATAACAGGTTTTTCCAGGCAGCTGCTGCTATTGGGAAGTGAATATGCATATGCTCCGCTGTTCCTGGTTCGGCGTTGCAACGGGGGTATTGGTTAGAATTTGTGATGTTGATGCGGTGTAAAATAGAGAAGGTCGAAAGGCCTTCATTTATAGCTTTCCACAAGAAAAACTGAATTTTTTGTGGACATGGTAAGTTCCACAAGAATTTGGTAGGTGGGATGGGGCTTAGGTGGAATTTGTCAATTTTTGGTGTAAAATATTTGTTTGGTGTAAAATGGGGTATAACATCTAAAGAAGGTATTTTTTTTAATTATTTTTTTCAGTCTTTTCTTAGAGGAAAGCTCTACGCCCCAAAAATAAATTAAAAATAAATTTTCTTTTCCTCGTTCTTTAACCAAATTGAGTGATTATTGGTTTGTTGAAATCTTATTTTGATTCTCGGCAATGAAAATGAATTCGTGTTTATATGCTATCAAGTTTTCAGTCAATCAAGAAATGGAACAACACTTCTTTCCAAAAAAAACTTCGGCATGTTCAACACTTTAGACTTATTACTCGCAAGGCCTACCAGCTTTAAGATATATAGAAGCCCATATTAGGACTATCTAAACAGTGCGTGCCAGGCCAGCCATATATATAAATTTACTCTTTTCTAGATATGAAGCTTTGTAGGGGAGAAAACATGATGGATTATCAGATCTATTCTTTTATGGACATGCCCGGAGGAAGCCTAACGGATTATTTAATCTCTTTTCTGGACACGAAGCTTTGTCACGGAGAAAACACGATTGGTCTATTCTTCTTTGAACAGGAAGGTTAACTAGTTGCGGAAGACACATGATGAATTATTAAAGAGCTTCTAGAATAAAACGAATGATGTATCTTTCGCCACATGATTTTTTTTTACTCCGAGCTACGCAAACAAATGATATATCACGG
Source organism: Papaver atlanticum (assembly GCA_023531105.1). Taxonomy (NCBI): domain Eukaryota; kingdom Viridiplantae; phylum Streptophyta; class Magnoliopsida; order Ranunculales; family Papaveraceae; genus Papaver; species Papaver atlanticum. Next base: position 1,732,277 of record JAJJMB010008256.1, on the reverse strand, counting down.
AAGAATTAGTTATGATATGGCTAAGTAAATATTTTTAGACGAACTTTTCATGAGATATCTATACATTTCCACACGGTTGGATGACCCATGAGGGCCAAGGTCACCATCTGCGTCATTAATTAACCTGTCGAACCAAAGTCTGAGTTGATGCATTCAAGTTGACGAAGATCGAATAGTCCAATTACAACAGTGGCTCGAGTCAAAAGTTTCTCTGGAAATAGGAAACATACTTGCGTATGTATATACGTGATGAGAGGAAAGATAAAGAGTCTTCAAAAGTGGGCGAAGTTCTTTTGTTAGAGATATTTTTAACACTTCACGATCAACAGAACATAGAAAACACACAAGTGGGAGAACCATTTTGATTTTGTCTCCCCTGGCTGCAAATTTCTCGAACTGGTCCGTTTAAGGGAGTTTCGATAGCAATATTTACCTAAAACAGTCGAAGCTACGGTTTTTTGTTGACTGCATGCCATTTGAATTCACACGAGTGTACGGTGAGGCCAACATAAGGATGGTCTAGAATACGCTTTTTCGGTTGATCGCGTGGGCATTGCATTCATAGGGGTACACCGTGAGGCCAACATAAGGGTGGACTAGAAAACGGCTTTCAACGGAACCCTGGGAAAATAATTGAGATCACTGTCAGTTTAGGCTGTCAAAGATGCTTATAGAACCGGATACTGAATGTGATGCATGAATGTGCGTCTTTCTTTACATTGTTAATGCTTTTGATGGTACAAATTAAGAATATTTCATAGTATAAGATTCTAAATACCATACTTCCATGTGGGGTGCCACTAGCTCCAAAAACAATTCCTATAAACGCAATTATTACAAGATTCCCATCATAAAATGCAACAACAACTATAGCCGTAAAATGATATTGAGTTATGATGAACAATAACTGAGCAAATATTTATCCAGTAGGTTTTTAGTTTTCCAGGGTTGCACTAGCCACCCCTAATTCCGTCACTGCACAAGTGGGCAGTGGAAGATGTAACTGCCTCATGTTTACCGCTCAATGTATCTGAGTTCATTTCTCGATCCATTTGTATTTTATTTTATTTATTTTTTTGATCCGTAAAGAATTTGGTGCTGGCGAGTTTCGAACTCAAATGGTATCATCCCCAGTGACTTTACCACTGTACTACAGAGGCACCGGCCGATCCATCTGTATTTCATTTTCAATAACCCTTTGACAACGTGTGATCTCGATCAGATAATATATGAAAGTTTGAACAGATAAGCAAGCTGTATTAAGACTAATCAAAACGTGTAATATATATCTAGAAGCTTAATCTATGTAGTAGGCAAACCAATAACTTGTGAAGATGAAAGAACTATTGGAATATAAGTCATATCTAACGATTATATTCTTACAAGATAAGTTAAGAGATATAAAGTTTAAAGTCGTTAAGAGATATTATTTATTTGATTATTCTTGTGTGGCTCCTTTGAATTGGGTCCATTTAGCTTTCTAGAATACCAACAGTGCACTTGGAGTTTTCTTATATATATGCCTTCCATTTTGATTGCTATCCCATAACAAACTTCGAACCTTTTATTGTGTTTTGAAGTGCAAATTTATCAATTTTCAGCTATGTCGAAGCAACAAGCCATTACTTCTATCGAAACGATTCCAACGAGAATTATGTCTTTAGGGAGAAGAACAATGGGGCCACTGGAAAGAAGATTGGAAACCATTCAAGAAGAAGAAGTTCACCATGGAAGCAACAATAATCAAAGGAAGTTGCCGTCGGTGACTACCGGAGGTTTTGAAGCTAAGAAGAATAGTATGATGGTTGATTTGTCCAAGAGAAGTTCTTCTATGGCTGCTAGATGATAATTACATATGGATCATTTTGAGAGATAATGAAACGATGATATCTTGGTTTTCTTGTTATTGGTTGAGTTTAGTAGTTATCTCTCACCTTAATGGTCTAATGTAATTGGAGGTTATTTTACTAATAATTAACTGAAATAAAATTCTAGAACACTCTATCTTTGATTACTTTCATCATCATTCCATAGAAAATCTCTATCACTCTTTTGAATTTGATATATGACACAAAATAGAGCCATTAAAATGGACTTGAAAATTGAATAAATGGGAACAGCCCTTGGTATATAACTACCATCCCTTGATTGACTCAGATACATATCGCCCAAAAACATCCTAAGTGTTTGTGCGCCAAATAATTTGCCCTTCCAAGAAATCCGTTGAGCCATGAAAAAATGTCCGATTTTGTGCAGAGTCTCTAACAAGTGGTCACATGATTGTGTGACCGAAAGGAACCCTTCTATGTAAAATAGTGTCCAAGTGGAAAAATGGGCTGCGTTGTAGTGACAGTTTGCAAAGTTTTCACTTTCTTCTTTCTTCTAAATTTCTCTTCTAAATTTCTAATTCCTTAATATCTAAGCCAAATTTCATCAAATTTTCGCCAAACTTTTCAATTGTAATATATATAAACTGCAATTTACTTATATTTCCCTACAATTTCTTTAGTTTAAGTTTGATTTCTTGTTGTGCTTTTAGTTTGGAATTTTTTATTTAGGCTTCTAGGCAATACTTACCCAAAAGTGAGCTTTATCGGGCACCTATAATTGGCTTTAGGCTTTTTGCTTGTTGGTCACCTTTACTTTTGTACATGTAATTGCTTGATGACTAATGCTTGTATGTCATTTGGTGAGAGCATTTATTTTCCACCCATTGGTGGTGTTTTATTCTATATATGTTGTCATTTGGAATGTTTTCACTGCAGGGCCAAGCTTAACTCCTGGTTGGATAAGCAGAACTTATCCTGCTGCTCACTGTTATTGAGTGTTGAGACAGTAGCTCCAAGCTCTTACAACTACTGAGGTAGCATTTATTGGATGGGAACTGCATTACTTGCTAGGTTGCAGTAGAAATACAATTTGGAACATAAAGGCTATGGTTATACTGACCAGGCAAACAAACTGAAACAAGAAGACTAGTGATGCAACATTTATCACTTGAATCTCACCATCAATTGCAACAGATTAAGATACTAGCCACGATGGGTTAGGTAATCTCAAGGATTTGAATCTTAACTAGAGAACAACACAGAATACAAATTAAGAAATTTAATTTAAACAGCAAAGGAAAAAGTAGATCTCATTATGAAAAATTTAACTTCTCATTCTTATACTACACAAGTTAACATTCAGAAAAAGACTGCCAGCTTCTAAGCGCAGCCTAACAATTTCCCTCACTTCTTGCAGTTTTTTGGCCCGTGTGGTATTCTTGCTGATGAACTTCTGGACTTCTGGGGCTTTACTTGCAAGACTACAACAAAACATAACATTTGAGACCCTTGAGACGAGAAGTCATAATGACCCTTGAGAGGAGAAGTCATTTCCATGAATGTATTAGTGCCTCATTTCGTGCTTCACTATTATTTTCACTTCTTTCTTGCCGTGGCAAGTAGTGATTGAGCAGAAACTTCTGTTACTAAAGGCAACATTCAGACAAAATCTGTGTCAGCTCTTCTAACCAGCTTAACAGTTTCCCTCAATTTTTAAAAGGTTTTGGCTCGTGTTGTGGAGGAACTCACCAAACCTATGCTCAAGGTATATTCATTTTTTTTGAACGGATCCCGAAAACACCGGATTTAAGATATCTGAGAGGAGAAATCATAATGCTAATAGATTTTGTTGTTGATGATAGCTATTGAAGAAGCATCTGCCATCATATTCTTTGGTTTCAATTGATGACAAAGAATCATAGATGAGGTGAGAGGGTTGCTGTTTCTTTAGGGTTAGATTTTGATTTATATCTTCGCTTCTTTCTCAACACAGACGGAAGAGAGAGAGAGAGGGCGGCACAAAATTGGATCTACTCTCTTGAAGAGAACTTGTGATACTTATACGGGTTAGGGTTAGAATCTGCCCATTTAGTTTTAAGGTTAACTTATCACCCTTGATTTCGTTTCTATTCTTTGATCAAATGGCTTGTCCATGAATTTGACTGACCGTAATCGCTGACCGTAATCCCGGTCCATGAATTTGTGATACTTTTACATGTGACATCTATATTGCTTGTAGTGAAACTTGATGTCTTTGATTAAGATAATTATTAACCTTACTTTTGTGCACGAGATACTAAAGAGCCCTCTGAAGCATGATGTAGATTAAGATGGAGTCTGTTATAATTCGAACATCGATCTTGGCGAAGCGAATTGGCCACTGCTATATTAGTTATGGACACAAGTACTGACGACTACAAGTACATAAATTTAGCGGTCATGCGCTCATCAAATAGCTTGCTTGAACTGAATGTAGCAGAATCTACTATTCTTTACTGCTTCCACGTTTAAATAATGAAATTACGGTTGTATGAGAATGAATATCAAGCTTCTTTTCATTTCTTGAACTAAAGGCATTTTCTTCATAGTAACATATCCAATTCTCCATGAAACTGTAGTGTAATATAATCATTATGAGCACACAAAAAAGCTAATATATTGAATGTGGCTTCCTCTATGTGTGGTACATGAATTAAAGGTTACAGAATGAGTTTAAATAAATTTGAGGAAGATTGAATGGTGGGATATAATTTACGAACGGCTGAAATTTGATGCCTGAGATCATCATAAGGCGAAGGATCTAACACAAAAATTAAATTGTACATAACTAATAATTAGTTCATACTTTCATTATGTGCAAGTCTTTCTAAACTACGCGGATTCAATAAAAATAATTAAAGAATTTTTCTAAGATATCCGGATCACGGGTGCGGGGTGAAGCCCCGCCACACCAATCGACAATCCCCAACAGGCCCGGTGCTACGCACGGGTTATATTTTGACCGTTAAAAAAAAAAAAACCAAGATCAAACCTACATTATAGAAGAGAAAAAGAGAGCGAGCCAATAAGTCCCTAACAACAACATGATGACCGAAACCCTAATATTTGTTTGGTTGGATTGAGAACCATTACCTACAAAATCAAAAATACAGGATTTACCTGCTCTGCTGGTGTTGTTCGTCGGAACTTGGGAAAAACAAAACAAATGGAGTTGAAGAAAGTGACGATGATAATGAAGTAAAATCAGATCTAACTTAAAACAGAACTTGAAGAAAGGAAGGAAGACTTTACCCGGTGTGTTACTGTAATAAAAAAATCCATGCATCGTGTGCCTCGCAATTATCAAGTAAACTCCCAGAAATAGTTTTTTCTAAAATTTCTGTATTTTTTTGGTAGTTAACTTTGGCATAAGATAGATTTGTTCCTCAGATTAAATTTAACAGGAATGGTAAATACGTGATCTAGGAGTTCTAGACTTGTTTTTCGAAATAGAAGTATACACATTTGCGTAATATATACATTCTTAGCCCTAATGATTTATAGAAGTTTTTAGATTGCTTCCCTAAATATAACAAAAAATCTATATTTAAATTTAAAATAATATTATAAAAATATTACTGTTTTTATTTCTAACCAAATATTGAAAAAAAATCTAATGTATAATACGTTCTTAGGGAAATAATTTTTTTTATACGGAAATTATCGGATCTTTCGAAAGTTATTCTTTTTTTTTGTTTTATTTTCTAAAGATTTTCGTAGATATTTTAGCATATTCTATATATGGAATTTTATTTCCGGCTAATCCGAAGGCCTGAATTTTATTAAAATCATGTAAACATGGTGTAAGAAAATCACAATCCTACCGAACAATATGGAGCATTAGATCATATCATCCATATTAAAAATTAACGGCCACGAAATGTAGGGGGTATAAGTTGCTTTTCAGCCAATTGGGAGCGAGGGTTTTGTTCACCGGCCAATGAAAGGGGAGGTTACCGCAACTCTCGACGTGGTGTGAGAGATGACATGAGGTTTTTAGGTTGTTGATGTGTTATGGACGGTTGTGATAAATGCTTGGTACAGGCGGAAGATTTTAAAGGGTAGGATCTTCATCTGAGTGTAAATGCTGGACATTTTGATACACCCAAAATCCGAAGGCACCCAAACATTTCAATTGGGCACATGCACCAGGTGTGTGGGGATTTGGAGACTTTTGCCTAATGACTAGTGTTCAGTATTGGCGCGTGCATTTCTCTATACCGGTGACGACCATTCATGAGTTTGATGCATTATTACTAGGAGGAGTTTGAGAAGCAAAGAGCACAATGAAACAAAAAGGTTTAACAGTTTAGATGTATTAATAATCTCCCATGAGTTAAACTTATATGAACGGGACAACCTGAGTAATCCTTTTGTTATGATGGTTATGATGGTTGATTGATGTCTTAGACCAAGCACTATGGGAGAGGGTATCCCTTCCCTATCCCTCGAATAAAGGGAAGGGATAGCACAAGGAAGGCAACTTCACTATGGTGCCCTCTTTTCCCTTCCTTACACGATACATATGAATAGTGCCATACGGCAACTGAGTAGCCGTATTTGAGTTGACTTGACCAATACGGCTGCTCAGTAGCCGTATTATAAGTATAAGTCATCAGAAACTGGCTCGGACTACCCACTTCTTCTTCTTCTTCTTCTCTAGTTTTTCATTCTCTCAAAACCCTTTCAAACCCCTTTTACCCCCTTTCGATTTTCATATTGATTCATTGCGATTCGTTGGCTTAAATTAAAAGGGTTTGATCGTTACTCCAAGGTGAAACTAATCCATTCTTCAATTTCGAATTTCATCATCAATGTTCATCTAAGGTGAGTGATTCTAATTTTAGGCTTTCAAATTAATTTGATTTTGATTTTGATGAAATTGTTGTTTTTAGGTTGGTTAGGTTTGTAGTATGCAATTCAATAATATAATTAGAACATATATTTAGTGAAAAATCCATGATTAATTGTTGTGTGTCTTGATTTATGTTCAATGAAATGTTGGTAAACTACTATATCGATGTATAACATTGATTGACTTGTATTTATGTATGGTATTTATGTTGGAGTGGTATTTATAGAGGATTTTGAAAAAATGACCGTTGGGATCCGACGGTGGAGAATATAGAGCCGTTATTAGTGATGTATGGTTAGGATCGGGTGTGAGAGAGGTGTAAATGAAAAAATGTCAAACAAATATATTTATGGAAACGGCTACTCAGTAGCCGTGTAAAATGCTACGGCAACTGAGTAGCCTTATCAACTTCCATACGCCTACTCAGCAGCCGTAAAGCGTAAATTTATACGGCAACTGAGTAGCCGTGTGATTTCCCTTCCCTACAAGGGGATAGATGTAATCCTCCAAATAGGGAAAGGGAGAGATATCCCTACATATGTAGGGATATGGGAAACCATAGTGGATGTTTTTTTCTCTACATATGAGGAATAGGGAAGGGAAAAAGGGCACCATACTGCTTGGCCTTTATAATCCACCGTGAGCTGAACTTAGATGAATGAGCGCAACCTCGGTAATCTATTTGTAATGATAGTTGATTTGTCCGAGAGAAGTTCTTTTATGGCTGCTAGATGATGATCAATACATATGGACATTTGAGAAATAATGAAACAATGATATCTTGGTTATTGGTTGAGTTTCGTAGTTATATCGCAGCTTAATGATCGTCTAATGTAATTGGAGCTTATATTTTACTACTAATAATTAACTGAAACAAAAATTTATAACAGTAATTCTAATTCTTTCACATCAAAGATAAAATTTTCAAGTTTTCATAAAATCCAAGTGTAATATAAACTAAGATTTCCCTACCATTTCTTCAGTTTTAACTTTTAAATATACTTTCTTGTTGTGCTTTAAGTTGGAATTTTTGCGTAGGCTTGTAGGGATTACTTAATCCATATTAAACAAAACGGATCGGCTCACATGTTTAATATTATGTTATCTAATTTGGGATTCTCATCCCTTGGATTTTAAAGTGTGAACGGTCCTGATATCTCCGATTTACACATTTTGGTTCCAGGTTTTTGATGGGTCCCTCGTGATTTTTTCTTTTTAATTCGATTTATTCTTCTCTCTTCCAGAAATCCTAATCCTCTTCCACTCCGTCTTCTCATTCACAGACATAAAATTCTCACTTTCTTAAAAATCATATAATCTTCAGATGTAAAAAAGCAAAATGAATCACCAATAGTTTGATATCCATCCAGAAAATTATCGCAACAAAAAGCAATTTTTTTTAATCAGCAAAAAGCAAATTGGATAGAAGATTATGATTCTTTGGGGATAATAGTAATCTGTTATTTGATTGAGGAGGATTATGAGTTTTTATGTTAAGAATCTTGGGAATAATTGGTTGTTGAATTTGGACAGCGTTTTTGGACGAGATGTGGGGAAGAAGAAGTGAATAGTTGCCCAGAAATCAGTATGAATGGGCGAGATAGAAGTGATTTTAAGAGTTTCAGTGGTTATTAGAGAGTGGGTTTGATTCAGAGTTGAATATTACTGGTGTTCTTGATTCCGCAAAATTGGCCTGAACCGCTGAATTTTAGTCGAGCTTCATTAATCGTCACCCAGAGAAACAGGCGAGCTAGAATTGCCGTGTACATATGTTGGAGCACTGAATGTTGTAATTTAGTTATTCTCGCAGAAATGGTTCAATCTGTGACGGATGGAGTTGATTTTATATCTTTATTTTTTGGTTCCACAGGAGACGATAGACTATACACTCAAAAGCTATAACAGAAACAAAATGTACAGGCAAACAAACTTAAGTTTAATATACAGGTGAAAGAGTTGGAACTTATGAACAAAGTTGAAACAAGAAAGAAAATGTTCACTGCCTAGTTATAATTACATAATAAACCAACATCCTGGACTCAATACATTTACAAAATAACACCAAAATAGACAACAGAAGTACATAATCTAATGCGAAATCCAGGTCTGGCGACAACACCATTTGCTTGTACAAAAAAAAGAGCCAGAAAAATTCCCATCTTCGTATCTTATATGCAATTTGATGCAGAAACAATAGCTCCATTTGAGTTATTGGCACGTAACTGATCAGCTTTTTTCTTCTCGCAGTTACGGGAGTCATGGCCTGTTAGTGTGCAGTATTTGCACATTCTCGGGTTCTTTCCTTCCTTAGAAATTTCCATACCACTCTTGAAGCGAGAATCACTTGGTGCATTTCCCTTCCCCTTACCAGGATTTCTGCCTTTTGTTTGCGAGATACGGGGATCACCCATAATCATATTAGGAAGGCTAGCATCAAATGAAATTGCATTTGGTATTTCTGCAACAGTAGTGCATGATGAACCGGTAGCTAATAATTCATCGTTAACTTCTGATTCCACTTGCATATCCTTTCCATGTTCTTTCGAAGCTCAAGTATGTCAATTTCTTTAATTTTCTCCATTGCTTGATTGTGAAAATCCATTGCCACAGCATACGCCTTTTCTGATTTATCCACCATGTAGGCTAGTTCAGTTGATACTCGGCAATAATGACTGATTCGCATGGCTTCAATCCCAGCTTTATCATCTTTGATGACTAACAGATTTGAACCCAAAACTGCACATTTGTTTGCATATTTAGTCCACCTTTCCATTATAAAACATTGAGGAATTTCTGTCACATAGAGGCGAAGAACCAAGATATGGTGCAAATGTTTACATGGTATTCCAACAAACTCAAATTTTTGGCAGCCACATGTACCCTTTTGAGTTACCACATTAATCTTTACTGGAAATTCTTCCACTGTTTTTTCATCTATTAACCAATACACACTATATGTGTGTTCGTCACCGTCTATCTCAAGTATTTTTGATCGATATCTTAAAGAAGCGTTAAATTCCCCTTGCACTATATTAAAGATAACTCTAGTGTATACTTTAGAGGCATGCCTTACCAACAAATCGTGAGAAAGGTATATACGCTTCAAATGGATAGACTTGTAATCTTCTTCCCGCTCTCTTAAGTACATTCTTTCTAATGCTTGATCACAACTTTCCACAAATTCTCGCAAAGATGTCCTAGAGTTCACGTAATGATCAAAAAATGAATTTATACTCTCACTTCTTTGTGTCGTATTCATGCCGGCAAAAAAAGTCCCTCTATTATAAACCGGTATCCACTTTTCACGAATATCATATAAATCTTTAAGCCATGTATTCTCTGTCAAATCAAATTCTACTAGCATTGACTGCCATTGAGTTTCAAAATCTTCTACTGTGTATGTGAAGCGAGTAACTGCCTTGATGGTTTTTTTGAATTTGGACTTCTGAAAAAATACATGACTTAGCTTCTCTCCAAAAAAATTCTTAATGTGCCACAAACAAAAACGATGGCGGGTTTCGGGAAATACCTTCGCAATTGCATTTGTCATAGCCTGATCTTGATCGGTAAGTATAGAAATGGGAGGATGACCTCCCATTGCTTCAAGCCATGTCATAAACAACCAGGTAAATGTGTCTTCAGTCTCATCTCCTAGCAATGCAAATCCAAATGTTATAGATTGTCGGTGATGATTAGTACCCGTGAAAGGAGCAAAATGCATACTGTATTTGTTAGTTTTGTATGTGGTATCAAAAGTGACAACATCTCCAAAGCGGCTATACGCTATCCGCGAACGTGCATCCACCCAAAATACATTTGCTGCCCTTCCTTCGTCATCAACTTGAACTGCATAGTAGAAACTTGGATTTTCAAGTGTTCTTCTTCTAAAGTAGTTAACCAATGCTTCTGCATCTCCAACATCCAACAAAGATTTTCTAACATTCCTTAAATGATTATAAACATCTCTAGTATCAAACCCAGTACTTTCACTTTTCCCAAATAATGCAGCAACTTTACCAACAGGAATTCTGCTTTTGTCAAATGCCTCTGCTAAGCTTTTAGCTTCAAGGGGCATATGCTCGTTTGATCTCATGAGCATTCTCTTCTTAGGAGAAACCATAACATGATAGTGATCTTCTATAAACTCATTAATATACCATACCTGAAATCTTCCGTCGAAAGCTATACGTATCATAGCTTTACAGCCTGTCCTCATTGCTGAAGTATTTCTCCTTTTTCTGTAATTATCTTCCTCATCAGGATCATAATCTCTATTGTGGATTCCTTCATTACTACATACAAAAACCACTCTACTTACACCTTCTCCTTTTTTAGTGGCATACGATGATCTCTTCCGTGTCGTAAATCTATTATTCCTACCATATGTTTTATAGAATTCTTCGGCCTCTTTGATAGACGCATTTATGTGTCTATTTTCATCTCTATTGTGTATATTGTTAGTACCCATTTTCGTACTTATTTTGGTATTTTATCTCTTTGTAGGTGTTTTTGGAGAAATAAGCTTTTGCGGTGAAATTGGCTCGAAAAGTTGTTAAAGGCACCTGGGAGGACATTTGCTATTCGGACTCTCACTTTGGATAAGGGGTAACCCATTTCCAAGCAGCTACTAAACACAGACCGGGACTGGATAGGGGGAGGTCACTTTCTTCTCAAAATTCAAAACAGAAAATTAGCGGGAAAATATTTTCATTAACAGCAGAATTTCGATCGGATGTTTGGACGTGATTTAGTTAGATTCAATCCATGAAACTGAGTGGGTAGACGTGATATGACTATAGAAAGCTAGTATGAGTGATTTTATCGATCAAAATTGGCTAGATAACTTGGTTTAATCCAAACAGGGAGTTGGAGGAAAAACATGAGCTTGCACGAGTAGTGAGAAATTTAAACGTGTACTGCACGTGCTTGGAATACTTAATCGATATCCTGGAGCGTGAAGAAGGTATAGAAGGAAAGAAATACATCTTCAGATGCGTGAAAATCAAAATCAATGATAAAAATGGAAAAAAATATACCCGAGTAAAAGAAGATTATTTGTAGTTAATGGAGGAGATTCAATGTCGAAATGATGTATAAATAGGTTCCTAGGATCACATAGAAGGGGTGTCGAGAGGAGAGTTCAGGAGGCGTGAATCAAGAGTTTTCAGAACTCTGTTGTTGTTGCTGCTGCTCGTGAAGAACAGGGAAACATCGACGGTTTCTTCAACTAGTTGTAACAGTTTCTTCAACTGGTTTGCAACATTTATCTTCATTGTATCAGTTTCTTCATCCTCTTCTGCAACATTTATCTTCAGATTTGTAACGATTATCTTCATCATAACAGTTGAGAGTTGAAACAGTCGGTCTGTAATGCACCTGTGCTGTTGCAGATTTCCTGTTTCATTATTTTCTCTTCTTGTAAACACTTTTTGAGCCATGAATACATATTTTGAGTGTGTTTTCGACATGATGAGTTAAACCCCAACACTGGGACGATGGAGGAGGCCGAACTTCATACATGGGTAAATTTATTTTATTCTTTTTTATGACTTTTGCACTAATATTAATTGAAATATGATTTTGATTAATTAGTTATTATTTTATTAGATGGGTCATGCTTGCTTAGATGTTTGATGTCCCATGCTTACGATTTATAACTAATGTTTTAAGAATCTATCTTGGCAAAAATAAGAGTCCATGTTTACATTTCTTGAGCTAAAATTGTTTAGAATAAATAATTGAACCTTATGTTATGAAGATTGACCGAATCCTTAGTTCCAGTACCTCTTGCACCATTTGTAATATTATTGTATATTTTTATTAAATTTAAAAACTCGAATCTTCACAAGTCTTAGAGTTCGAATCATTTTTACTACAACTTCAAAATCACATCACTCTTCAATAGAGGTAAATTCCATACCCACTAACGGTTTGGGATCTTCAGATGATTTACCATTATGATTTATATCAGTAGCTTCAGCAACATTATCCATTTCCTGTAATAACATACACCTTTAGTCAGTATTGAAAACCCCCAAAGTTGACATTTTGAAAATTATAAATCTAAAACTCTGGGTGATGGTTTTCATGAACTAAAAACAAAAATAAGGATTTAAACTAATCACTAATTAAAGGAGCTAAAATAAATTAGATTAACAAACAATATTAATTTAACCGATCGGCAACAAAACCCTAGAAAATAATGTTTCTTAATGAACAAATCCTAGAAAATAAATCTAATCACTATTCATATGTTTGATCACGTTTTTTTACCTTCAATCTTGAAAAATTCGAAGAATGTTGCTTCTTTTAGTATGCTAGTGTTTGATCATTTACTGTTTTTTTTTTTCTGTGTTTGAGTCAGAAGTTACTGATAGTTCTCTGCAAAAGAGTAGGTGGGAGAGGAAAGGATATCTCAGAGAGAATAAAAAGAGTCAAAAAAAGAAAAAGTCACGGGTGACCCATCAAAACCTGGAATTAAAATGTGTAAATCGAAGATATCAGGACCGTATACACTTTAAGATCCGAGGGTTGAGAATCTCAAGTCAGATAGAGGAGGCGGTCTATATTGTTGGTATGCTTTTTGAAGAAATTAATGTTTAATCCCATATTAGTTGGGTTTTTTACTCTCTGGTCCAGCCTCCTCAGGCCTGGTACGCGGAGATCCAAATGTCACATTTTTCTAGTCGCAAAAATGCCCTTGAAAGGAATCGCACACTTTTCTATTCTATTTTCATTCTTTTTGCGTTTCTCTGCTAGCAAACGACTGATTCTTCTCAAGAAAAAAAAAATTGTGTATCTGTTCGCGCAAAAAATTTGATCTTGTCTTTGGTAGGAATTAGGGTTTAATTTTTCATCAGTCTTCTGCTAGTGATGAAAATTGGCATTTCTTTGATGAGTTTTACGATATTATCAGTTGTGCTCATGGAGATATTCGCCTCAGAGTTGGATTTTCTATTACGGTTCAGATTCAGATTTGATTATAAATGATAAATGGTTCTTCATCAAATCGCAACAAGTTTGTTCTTCTCCGATCTGATTTTGCTGATCTACAACATTGGTAATCTCTTTTTAGTTTTCAATTCAATTAACATTTTTCGAAGCCTTCTCCGTCTTCTATAATCGATCCATGTAAACATTATGAAAATTGATTAAACTGATTCACTTAATTCATCATTCAACTTCAATCTCAATCTCAATTCATTTTCATTTTTTTTTAAAATCCAGTGTATTTTCACCTGCAAAATTTAAATTCTCCATAATTAGGTTTATCAAATTTAGTTAGTTCTGAATCTTCTAATTGGTATTAGTTAGATGCTTTCTCAATTTGAAGACCTACTGATGATGAATATTGATTGCTATTACACTAGTTACGTGTTTGGTTGTACTAATTGGTATTATTTTAGGGAAGATGCATTCAATTGTCAAGCTTCATATGACCTAGATATAAAATCCAAACAACAACTATGTAGGTAGCTTTGTTTAAGAATATCAGCAAAGTCACAAAGCGCTATTTTATTGTCTACTAGCTATACAGTAATGTATGTGTGTTGTATATTTCCTGCATCGGGATTTGGCTTACTTGGCTTTTTCTTTTAATGGTGCAGATGGTGGCACTGGCAATGATCATACAACAAGGTTATGGTGGAGAAATAGACCGGGAGAACCTCCTCGTGATAAATTTAGATCGGATGCAAGAAAGTATGCACATAAATGAACTGAGATAAACACATCTATCTATTGTTTGTTTCAAGTCTCCACTAACTGCATGTGCCTTCTCTTTAGTCCAACTGCGACAGTTGGCAGTTCCCATATGTAGATAATAACTTGGTGTAAGTTGTGAATTTGTTGATAAAATTTGCATATATAGACTCTGACGGTCATAGCTAGAGTATGCAAATTGTTAGAGAAAGCCACTGAGTTATACGTACGGGAAAGTTGAGTCATTCTCCCACGGCTTGTCCCCACCATGCATGAAACTGCTTAACTCCATTTTAAGGAAGAGTTGCGCATTTTTCAACCTAGATGCAAGTCATTTTTAAGATTGCGTTAATGGAATGTTCATCTTTGTCCCTTTAGGTTGAGACAAGAGGCCCATTTGTCTGCCTCTTCTCCATGCCATATAATTCCTCTACTTTGCTTCTTTGGATGTTTTTCCTTATTTTTTAATGTGTACATAATTATACACCTGTTAATTTATCAATGTGTACATAATTATACACCTGTTGATTGTTAATGTGTACATGTTGTATACACGCTAAATTTAATATTAGACTCCCTTCCATTTCTAACTTTTGTTCCCTATATATAAAAAATATGTTTTCTTTATGGATTTCTGTTTAGGTGATTTTTTGGCATCATTAGCTATTTTTTTATTGAGTATAAGTTACGTCGAGAGTCAATAATAGTATCAAGGGTTGTTAGAATACAAACCACTTTGTAGCTCTCATTTATTTATATTTGGATGATGTGTTGTATATATTTGGTTCGTTCTCTAAGAAAAAGAGATGCAGTTATTTCTGCAGGTGGGTTTCATTTTATAATGCAAAGCCTTAGCTAGATAGAAAGCTATATTTAGTCATATCTGATTATGGTATCCTGTAAAAGTGAAGAACCTTTTCCATGTCACCCCACCCCCCAGAATCCTATTGGACAACAAAATGTGAACTTTGGTGAAAATGGTCCAGTTGAATCCGTCAGTGTTGATGAAGACGACAATCAGGAGATAGTTGGATCTCGATTTTGAAGGCTCTGATGCTGATGCCTCGAACACGGAAAGTAGTTTACCAGCAGATGAAAACGATGGTGATGATAGTACTGTTTTAATTGGATTGGAGAACCGTATAAGATTTAAGGTATGCATAAGCTTTAGCAATCTTAGATTTTTTTTTCTTTCTTTTCTTAAATCCTGCATTGAGTTTTTATATTTTTCCTTAATCTTATATTGTAACTCTGTCTTCCTATATCTTATTTAATTTGTGGTTCTTATCCAAGGATCACATTTGGTTCCAGTGAAAAGCATTACATGGAAACTATGGTGTACATACTGGTGCCATTTGAAAAAATGACTTTACTAGTTTACGCTTGATTAGGGTGTACAAACTGATGCACATATGAAACCCATTAGCTTATGCTTGCATAAATAACTAGGGTGTACAAATTGATGCACATGTGAAACAATGTCTCTATAAGATTATGCTTGCGTGAATAATTAGGGTGTATAAACTAGTGCCCATGTGAGAAAAAAATGACTCCATAAGTTTATGCTTGCGTAAATAACTAAGGTGTACACATTTGTACACTTGTTGATTTTTAATGTGCATATATATGTACACCGGATGATCGTTAATGTGTACATAATTGTACAACTATTGATTGTTACACATATTGATTTTTAATGTGCACATAATTGTACATCTGTTGATTCAACTATGTGCAAAAAAAATGATAATATTTATACACGGAAAGTAGATTTTTTATGGGTGTGTACACAGTTGTCCACCAATGTGCTATCTTAATAATATATGTATGTTTTATGGGTATAAATGATGGATTTTTGTAAGTGTGTACATAGTTATACACCATTATGTTCTCTCGTGATTTTATGACCATTTTTGTGGGTATGTATGTTGGATTTGTTGGATTTTTGTTGGCGTGTACACCATTGTACACCATTATACAATCTCAATAATATATATGACATGTTTTGTTTGTATGGATGTTGGATTAGTTGGATTTTTTAGGGGTGTACATAGTTGTACACCGTTGTGTTATCGCAATAACATATGGTCTGTTTTGTGGGTATGGATGTTATATTTTTGTAGGTGTGTACATAATTGTACAATATTGTGCTCTTTCAAAAATATAAAAAGATAATTCTTGATGAAACCCTAAGTTATTGGTTTTTGATATCATTTGATGATTTCAATATCATGCTTTCTACGTGTTTAGGTACTTTTCGAGGGAGCTTAAGAAAATGGAGAAGAACAGTGGACATTTTTTAGATATTAATGAGGTATCAAATTTCTTCTTACTTTATGGTTTAACTGGTTTGTGTTGTTACGACTATTATGGTTCAAATTAGATTAGGTTTGCCTGGACTTTAGCTTGTTCTCTCCCTTAAGAATAGTAGTCTCCCTTGAATCTGATCCTAGTATGCACTTTATCTTTTTGTTGTGATTAATATGGTTCAAGTAAGCAATTTGTTAAGACTCCCGAGTTCCTGGAGTAGTAATATTATTAAAGTTTTGGTGGGCTAGCAACGTCAAACATCTTCTTTATTTGTGGAAGCTTATTTTACTTTTGTTTCATATGATATCTTGAAAAATCATATGCACATTATTACACTGTAGTTGTTGTTGGTGATTGTTAATGTGCACACAGTTATACACATGTTGATTTCTAATGTGCACGCAGTTGTACAAACGTCGATTGTTAATGTCCGTGGATATGTCCTTGGTACACATGTTTTGGGTACACAACGTATGCATAGTTGTATTGTTACTGTGCACATCTATTGTTTATCTCTAGGGACTCATAAGCTCAAAATGATAGAGTGCCCAAGCCTATCAAAATGTTTGCGGAGGTTGATGGTTCAAATCCATTCGAGTTTCCATGTTATGTTTATTTAATATGTATACTGTTAGTGGTGCGTATGTGGACGATTCAATTTGTATGTGGTGTACAAACTGGCGCATCTTGTCTTGTCTTTGGATTTTCTTGGATTTTTATAGACGTGTACATGTTTGTACACCAGTGTAAACTGAGATTTTTTTTAAATGAAAATTATAAAGTCATATGGGTATTCTTTTTGTAGCTCTTGAATATGTGGCCTATTTTGTACTCTTTTTGTACTCTTTTTATATAG
Source organism: Papaver atlanticum (assembly GCA_023531105.1). NCBI lineage: Eukaryota > Viridiplantae > Streptophyta > Magnoliopsida > Ranunculales > Papaveraceae > Papaver > Papaver atlanticum. The sequence goes on along the minus strand of JAJJMB010008256.1, from coordinate 1,714,687 downwards.
GCCACATTGTCCCGTCTCATGAATATGTGGCCTATTTTGTTGTGTGAATGTTGGATTTTCTGGATTTTGTAGGTGTGTACATAGTTGTACACCATCGTCCCTTCTCATGGATATATTGACTGTTATTATGTGAGTATGGATGTGAATTTCACGATTTTTACAGCTGTGTACATTTGTACACCAATGTAAATTTAAAAATTTAAAAAGTGAAAATTATATAGTCATATGGGTACTCTTTTTACTCGTCTCGGAAAGAGCTTTCCGAATATATAAAGTTTGCTAATTACGAGCGGTTCGGAAGAAATCATTTTTTAAATTATTTTTATATTATTTGAAGTTGCTGACGTCATGATAAATCACTTTGGACTGAAATGTAAACATTTGGACTAGTTGTAAATCAAGAAGGTTACTTGTGTATTTTCCATATTTCAAATAAAAAAAGGACTAATCTATACCTAGTTGAATGGGTCAGGACCAATTAGTATATTTGGATGGGATTTTGGACTAAACAGTATTTTTCCCATGTTTTTTTGTTACGGGCAGTTGAATGTGTGTTCTTAAACTTTAATTTCTCATACGCCGAAATGCTATATAACATCGAAAATGCTATAAGATCCTAATGGCCAACAATTGAATTACAATCATTATCCTATGACAAAATTTTGCAAATTTTCAATAAGAATTTCTATTCGTACTTATAAACGAATTATAGAGATTATTGGGGCTGTGTAGTTTTAGTTTATTAAGAACAATATCAGTGAGTCTCCAATGACGTGGCAAGGAGATTTTTGGGCGATTTTCTAGGGCAAATTATTTCTTCGCTTCTTCCATTGCGGCCGGCAACCTTCCGCCTAGCAATCCATCTTCGATCAATAACAAGAACAGAAACTCATCTAGTTCTGTTAATAACCCTGATTTCATTCTTGGGTCGAATGAATTTCCTCCCCTGGGTGTTTCTTGAGCTAAACAAATTATCCCAGGAACTAAAAATCGTAGCTACATCTCATGCTTATCAGATCCGTCGGTCGATTCACCTTCATCGTCAATTAAGCTAGTGTATGAAGAACCAATATCAGAGGATGATTCATCTTTTGCTGCTTTTACTTCAGGTGAGCTCCAAACTCATGTAGAAAAGTGCAAATCTTTGGTTGTTGGTTATTTTGTAGGCAAAAGGCAATCCTTTTCATTTGTGAAAGATCAATTAACCTCTCTGTGGAAAACAAAAGGAGATTTCTCCATGACAATACATGGAGAACAAGCTTTTGTGTTCAGATTTACACATGGAGATGATAGAACAAGGTCTTTAGAATTTGGGTCTATGCATATTGCTAGTAAGGTCTTCCTGATTCGACCTTGGACTCCTTTTATAGAACAACAAATTGAATCAATCAAAACTGTTCCTATATGGATGATCTTAAGAGGTGTTCCTCTACATCTCTGGAATGCTTCTGGTTTTTCAAAGATTGCTAGTCTTGTGGGGAAACCTATCATGACAGATGCCCCTACTGCTATGAAGACAAGGATGGCTTTTGCAAGAATTTTCGTAGAGGTTGATGCCGATTGCAAATATACAACAAAGTTACCTTTTCGAATAGACGATAAGAAATATGAAGTTAGAGCAGAATACGCCTGGAAACCATCCTCTTGTTGTCATTGCAAAAGCTTTGGTCATTTGAATCATAACTGCAGCTCTAACAAAAAGCCTAAGCACACAAAAGCTTTGCCTACTTGATGTGTTTTACAGATAGTGGTAAAAAGAGATTCATTTCTCAAACTTGTGAAGGATTTTTTAGACTTAAATTAAACTCGATAACTCAAATAAAATTGTATCAAAATTATAAAAAAAAACACTGAAACTTTGGATTCCACCATTAACCAATTAAGTGATTCAATCTAATCAATATTCATGCAATTCTTTGTTTTTAAAGTGATTCTAATTTATTGCCTCTAATAGATTTTTGAAGTAACAATTGTAAACATCAAGCATGAAACATCAAAAGTTTAAAACTAAGTATGTTCCATCAAAACAATTCACAATCACTCAATAAAAATCAATTTTCCAATATTAGTTCTATGCAAATAATCATGTAAAAGATTGCAAAAATAATTAAAAAAAAAAATGCCACTTTTCATTGAACAATGGCTTCCTCCGTTGCCTCGGCTAAGGTTTTTAGCTCCTCATATTAGAAATATGCTCAAAAGTTGATTTCATTGATCAAAAAGTGTGAGAAGTATAAAAGCAGCGAGTTTCGTAACAACTATAATTGTTACAGAACCTACTGTTACAGATAAGAGGCTAACATAAATAATTGTTGGCAAATTGTTACAAAGATATTGAATTTTAAAGAATAAGTAACAGTTCTGGCCTTCTTCTTCCTCGTTCTGCTGGTGTTGAAGAACTTTCCTGCAACTTTGATTTCACGGCTCTGTGTTTACCCCGAACTCTCCGTATCGACCCCCAACTACTCGAACCCCGTTCTTGAGACTCCTCCAAGCCTTTATATACACGGCAAGCCGAGTATCTTTCTTCCAAATCTTGTTTTTCCTCTCCCACAAGTCACGGACTTTTTTTCTCTTTTTAACTCATGTACGCGTCTTGAGTTGTTACAATCACTTCCAAAGATAAAGCACGATCTTCATGAGGAAATAATCTCCCTTATTCTCCTTTCTGTCACATAACTCCTATATATAAACTCAAAATATCCCGGAATATCTTTCCTCCCATGTTTTATCGAGATAAAAGGATATCTTTCCTTTCTTTACGTTTCTAAACCACTTACCAGACCTGTTTGAACGTAACAAGGCTATACCAATAAAAGTCCGTGAAAAACTCTCATGAAATCTCCAACAGTTTCTCCCCTAAAATTCATGTACACGAAGAAAAAATTTCCCGCCAAAACAACATCCAAACGGTGAAGATGATGCCCCTTAGCAATTGAAGTACCCCTTATCCAAACTGAGATTCCGAATAGCAGGTGTCCTTCGGGTTGCATTTATCAACTTTTCGAGCCAATTTCTCCAAAAATGTTTATTTCCCAAAAATACCTACAAACACATAAAACACCATAATAAGTACAAAAATGGGTACTAACAATATACACAATAGAGATGAAAATAGACACATAAATGCGTCTATCAAATACCCCCAAACTTATTATTTGCCAGTCCCGAGCAAATCAAAACTACAAAATAAAATCCTCACTTTCGCAGGCAACGCGATTGCACTTAGCATGTGCAACAAGCCTTTAAACCCCTAGGTGTCCCTAGTGGCCGAGTTGTAGTCTTGGGAGGGTTTACATAAGGGGTACCCACAAAACCTCTACTCCAGACCCTAGCTATCTACGCAGAACCTTGGAATGGCACAAAAGAACCTCCTTGGTTGGCATACTTATTGATTACGGGAGGAAGTACCCTGATGCGAAATTCCAATTGTTGTACACGAGTTTGCACTCAAGCATACTAAATTCATATATAAGTGACAGAGCTCTACTCAGATAGTCGCACTATGGACATAATTATCCGGAATCAAACAAATCACATGAATAGATTAAGAAGATGGATATAGAAATAGATGGTTGCGAATGGACTTCAATGCCAAGATGAACCTATGACCTAGTGGATTGATATACTGGTCTGGACTAATATCAACACAACTGGCATATACAAGGGAACCAGTGGTTGACAATCCTAAATCTACATCAACTCAGCTGGCATATACAAGGGAATCAGTGGTCGACTTTATAATAAACCTTTATTTATTTTATTATTATTATTTTTTTATTTTTTTAACAACATGATTAGATTTTTTGGATCCAAGCGCATGCTTCTTGTCAGCAGATTACATGGTAATTCCCGTGGATCCTGCGTTCCACGCTTGTTTAGGCGACAGAGACAGGGAGAACACACACATATTGCTATCCAAGTGTTAATATTTATTCTGATTGGTCTAATTGGTCTGGTCCCCCTTTTTTTTTTTTTAGTAACTCAATCACTCTATTTCAACCCAGCAGACATCAACATAAAAATTTCCAAAAACAAAAACAGAAGTAATAAGATGATTCCGAGATACGGTGAAACTATCATGTTATTTCTAACACCTGAGCTCCGTGCTTTTATGAATAGACTCTTATAGATGATTCCATCTAGTCAGATTGGTCCCTCAACTCCTAAAACCAATATGCTTCCATCCACTTAGATTGGTTAGTGCCATCCTTAATAGGCATAAATTTCTAGGCTCTGGAGTTTATTTATTGCAACAAAAAGGGAACAAAAAGTTTTTTACCCCACCCCCAAACTTAAATCTAACATTGTCCTCAATGTTTCTAATTAAAGAACAATACCAAAAGTATAAATAACATGAGGAATCAGTAAAGAGAGAAGTCGGAAAGATAGTACCTGGGTGAAGTGGAATAAAAAACCTACAAAAATAATATACAACATACAAACCGCCTCGATTGTCAATCAAGGTAAACAGGGTCCTCCAGAGGGACCTCTTCAACATCACCTGTAGGAAAAGGCTCTAAAAAGGGATTCAATCTCTGACCGTTAACCTTTGAATAACTACTACCATCTGGTGTCTCAATCTCAATAGCGCTATGAGGAAAAACAGTACGGACCACAAAAGGACAAATCCACCGAGAGCGCAACTTCCCGGGGAATAGATGCTAACGAGTGTCATATAGAAGAACTTTTTGATCTGGAGAAAATGACTTTCGTAAAATATTCTTATCATGCATAAGTTTCATTTTGTTCTTATACTCCTTAGCACTATCGTATGCATCTCTACGAATATCGTCCAACTCATTGAGATGGAGCTTTCTGTGAGCTCCTGCCTTGTCAAGTGAAAAGTTTAGTTGCTTAATAGCCCAGTAGGCTCTATGCTCTAACTCAACAAGCAGGTGACATGCCTTGCCAAAAACTAAACGATAGGGTGACATTACAATGGGTGTGTTAAACGCAGTACGATAAGCCCATAAGGCATCAGTAAGCCTCGACGACCAGTCTTTCCTATTAGGATTAACCGTTTTCTCTAGAATACGCTAAATTTCCCTATTGGAGACCTCTACCTGACCACTAGTCTGTGGATGATATGGGGTAGCTACTTTATGGGTAATACCATATTGTTTCATTAAAAGAGCAAACGGTCTATTACAAAAGTGTGAACCTCCATCACTAATTATAGCTCGCGGCGTACCAAAACATGTAAGTATATTCTCTTTCAAAAACTGGACTACGACCCTGTGGTCATTTGTTCTACACGGAACCACCTCAACCCACTTAAACACATAGTCTACAGCGACAAGTATGTAAAGATTACCACAAGAATTAGGAAATGGACCCATAAAATCAATGCCCCACACATCAATCACTAAAATAGGGTTCAAAGGCATCATATTTCTATGGGAAATGGTTCCTAACCTCTGGCAATGCTCACAAGAAACACAATGACTATGGGAGTCTTTAAACAACGAAGGCCAGTAAAATCCACACTGCAATATCTTAGCAGCAGTCTTCTTAGCACTAAAATGACCCCCACATGCATGTTCATGACAAAAGGAGATAATACTGGACTGGTCACTCTCATGTATACATCTCCTAATAATCTGGTCTGGACAATACTTAAACAGATAAGGATCGTCCCAAAAGAAATGCTTAACCTCGGTTAAAAACCTAGAACGATCTTGTTTACCCCAATGTTGAGGCATTTAACCAGTAACAAGATAATTCACTATATGTGCATACCAAGGTGATTGGGAAACAGAGAACAATTGTTCATCAGGAAAGTGATGTGATTTCAACTTTGTTGTAATAAAAGGTTCATTGAGACTTGTGAAGATTCGAGTTTTTAAATTTAATAAAAATATACAATAATATTACAATTGGTGCAAGAGGTACTGGGACTAAGGATTTAGCCAATCTTCATAACATAGGGTTCACTTATTTATTCTCAACAATTTTAGCTCAAGAAATATAAACATGGACTCTATTTTTGCCAAGGTAGATTCTCAAAACATTGATTGTAAATGTTAAGCATGGGACATCAAATCACCTAAGCTAAGCATAACCCATCTAATCAAATGACAACCAATTTAATCAAATCATATTTCAATTAATTTTAGTGCAAAAGTCATAAAAAAGAATAAAACAAATTTACCCATGTATGAAGTTCGGCCTCCTCCGTCGTCCCAGTGTTGGGGTTTAGCTCCTCATATTATAGACACTCTCAAAATATTTTTTATTTGCTCAAAAATTGTTTACAATGGTGAAAACGGAGAAAATAGTGAAAAACAGTAATTTGCGACGCACAAAAATCGTCACAAAATGAACGATACAAGAGAAGTGCTGTAGACTCTGTTCCGCGGTCGCTGTAAAGGAGTTGGGAACTGTCGCATTTAAGCGACAGTTTTCAACGACTTTCCTTTACAGGCTTTTGTTCTTCGTGTTCTTCAGTTCTGCAGCAGCAGAAGCCGAGTTTCTGCAACTCATGATTTCTTCTTCTCTGGCTCTCCTAAGCTCCCCAAACTCTCGACACACCTTCTATATGACCTGGGTAATCTATTTATACCCCAAAGATGCATCGAATCTCCTCCATAACTTAAAAAAATCTTCTCTTTATTATTTTTATTCTCACGGCAATAATTTCCTGTTTTAGCTTCTCCACGCGTTTGTAGTTGTATTTATTTCCTTGTTTAACTCTTACACGCATCAAGCATTCTCACAGAACATTCCAAACTCTCCCAGCACACTCCAGCAACAGCAGAGGCGTGAATATCTTCTCCCTTTGCACGTACTCCCCTATTTTGCTCCATGACACGATTCAGCCAATTCTGATCCAAACGAACACCCATACTAGCTTTCTATAGTCATATCACGTCTACCTACTAAGTTTCAGGGATTGAATCTCATTAAATCACGTCCAAACATCCGATCGAAATTCTGTTGTTAATGAAAATATTTTCCCGCCAAAATTCATTTTTGGAATTTGAGAAGAAGATGTCCTCCCCCTAATCCTGCACGGGTGTCCCTTTAGCACTTGTCTTATGGGGTGCAAATAGTAATTTTTGGGCGTAGATAGTAATTTTTCCGGGGTTCCTCCGACACATTTTTGGGGTGCTTTCGGTGCATTTCTGGGGTGCCTTTAGTACTCTATCATGGGGTGTAAAACACCACTTTTTGAGCCAATTTTGCCGCAAGAGCTTATTCCCTAGAAAAGACTTAAAATAACTTTATTAGAAATAAAATGAGTCCTAGATAATGTAGTTATGGGTGAAAATGCGTCACACTTACGTGCTTATCAAATTCCCCCACACTTACATTTTGCTAGTCCTCGAGCAAAACCTCAAGACCCGCTCAACAGCTGGTCATTTGCGTAACACCAAGAGAGACCTGCTCAACAGCTGGTCATGTGAATCAAAAGAATAGACCCGCTCAATAGCTGGTGATTTTTGTAACATAGAGAAAGACCCGGTCAACAGCTGGTCATAAGAAAAAAAAATATAATAGACCCGCTCCATAGCTGGTCATATCAAAAAAAATTTTTTTTTTTTTTTTTTGGTCATTTGTGTAACATAGAGAAAGACCCGCTCAACAACTGGTCATAAGAAAACAAAAATAATAGACCCGCTCCACAGCTGGTCATATCATTTATTTATTTATTTATTTTTATTTTTTTTGATTACCCGCTCAACAGCTAATCATAAAAGTAAATTCCTGAGGTAAACCCGCTCAACAGCTGATCATAAAAGTAAATTCCTAAGGTAGACCCGCTCAACAGCTGGTCATAATATGATAAGGAAACTCCTACAAAAATAAACAAAAAGTTAATCACTCTCCCACACTTAAATCTAACATTGTCCTCAATGTCATAAAGATGAAATTAATAACATGAACAAGGAGAAACTGTTACTACTTAAAGGAAGTGAGGAAGGATATTACCGTAGTCGACGCATAAGCATGGGTTACCTCCCAAGAAGTGCTAAGTTTAAAGTCTTCAGCCAGACTAGGAAAGGATTAGTCACTCGAATCAAAAAATAACAGTCGGAACAACTGTGGGTCTTCAAAACCAAATAGAGCTGACCAAAGGAAACTGCAATAAACCAAGAAAATGAACAAGACTAGCGTGCCCTTATCTAGTTTCCTGATTAAGATATCTAAATCTAATTGTGGTTCAGGTTCTATGAAAGGGTCTAAATAAAATATTTTCATTGGCTGCCTTTCTTCATAGGTGGGATCCGAATTATTAGGTCCTAAAGTCTGTAAAAACTCAAATAGGAACTTATAAGCACACAATAATAACCTAAATAACTGAGGATCCTCTAAGTCAATCAGATTTGACTTACATAATTGACCACAATGAGAGTAGTGGTCATTCTTAAGTAAATGTGTCGATTCTATTAACCTAAAGTACTTAGGCTTAGTCTCAGAACTTAATATTCGACGCATTTGAAATATAACGTTCCCACATTTGGAAGAAAACTATTTGGTGGGAAAACAAAGTCAATTTGGGTATCATAGCCTGGGAAAACCACATCAACGATAGGATGGGTTTCTAACGACTGAACTTCTTCCTAGACATCATTAGGTTCGGGAAAACGAGTATGAAGGTAATCTTGTAAAATGGTTGAGGCACAGATATCAAGTCCTAAGTGAGGGGACTTTCTGAGAGTTAAAGGTAAGGCACTAGGAAAGTGATAATCACCCCCAAACTTAGAGTTTTCAGTGTCTCTAGATAGACTAGTCACAATCTCCCTAATTTCTAGATTATCAGATTCTTGGAAATGGTCAATTGATTTTTCTAAGTTATTATCAGGTAGTGCATCTTTACTCATCTCTACGGGTCTATCTTCTTCATCTAAGACTATTGTTTCTAAGTCGCTAGACTCTAAAACAGCATTTTCAGAATAAACCCGTTCCTCTAAACCACTATCGGCTTCGTAATCAAAAGGAAAAACTGCATTGTCTAAAATGGTGGTATCCCTAATCAAATCCTCTTCCTTTTGAATAGGTGAATAATCATAAAAATTATTTGGATTTGAACTAGAAATAATATCATCATTACAAAGCTCAATTGGATTAATAGTGTCCTGATCACTATGCCTACATATTTAAGATTCTTCATTATTACTATCCTCATCTTCATAATAGTACGAAGATGATTGAACCTTATCTAAATAAGTATTGTCTTTTATTCTAACCTCGTCCTCTAAATTAGGAAAATATTCACCATTGATATCAAGGGTAAAATTGGAAACATTATTTTGAATAATTAGATCTTTTAGAGAAGTTCTTTTCTGGGTCTCTAACAAAAGCTTCTGGGCTGACTCACATGATTTCCTGACATAATCTAGGAAAGAAGGTAAAGAAAGTTCACTCGTTGCATTTTCGTCCATAACTAAGTTATTCATTTCTGCAAACTTACGTGCTGTCTCAGCTAACTTACGTGTCGACTCTAGTAAAGAGGAATTATCAGAATTATTCTCGTAAGACCAATTCGTGTGTGGATAGTACTTGGGATCACCATGGAATGAACCATAACCTTTAAAAGATTGGCGTTCCCAACTACTATTCCCACCATGGTCATAAAAATGATGATGTCCGTAATCAAATTCAGGTCGATACTCATTGTATTGGATTTTATCATACCAGTTCGACATTCTTAATTGCAAGGGAATTCTACACAATCACAAGCAAGGCTGACTCGACCAAATCAAACCTATAAAATCTAGCAAACAACAAGCATGATGGATCCCTTAGATTGTTTCTAGACCAGCTTCTATTCCTCCAAAAGGAAACTAGGTATCGTTTTAGCAAACCTCTCTAGATCGATCCGAATAAAGTGAGTCGAAGAGAAGTAGGGGAAGCTCAGAGGAGCTTTGATACCCCCACCTCTTTGGAAATGTTTCCCGTTAGGGCGGCTCTAGTCGACTAATAGTAATCTTACTGAACTTTTGAGTTAAGCTAATAAGATACCCAATACTTCCCTTTGAATGACTTTCCTACAAGCTCGTTACCCTATCGGTCTCATTCTAATCAGTATTTTAATCTTGGGTCCGCGTAGGTTATGTGTTCTTAAGGCGGGAAAGAAGAGAACGGTGATGAAATCCGAACCCTTATCTTGTATGGACTGGCCTTTCCCTTGACTAGGAAATTAAAGTCCGTATTCAAAACCTCAACATATATGCACCTTAAGGAAGATAGTAAACCCGCTGACAGGGGATTCGCGGGTGTATAGAAGCTTACCTCCCGTACCAGACGGGCGATGAAACGGTTGTAGTCGACTCGGTCCACTGACTCCTGTGTCAGTGTACGAACCTGAGGGGCCGAGACGATATCGTAATCGTCGTCCTTCCCTGCAAACAGTTTATATTTATAAAAAAAAATGTACCCTTCCGTAGGGTTTAAAAATAATTAAAGTCCAATGTTTAATGTTCAATAAATAAAAATAAAATACAAAAATAAAGTCCTATTTACAGTTTCTAAAAATAAAATCTAAAAAAAAAAAAAACTAATTAATTATATAAAAAAAAAAAATCTTCATCTTTTCTCCGTTCTTTTCGCTTTGTCTAGCTTTTAATCCCCCAGGTCTTTCGTCTCCAATTCCTCTTTGATTCAAAACCTGCAACAAAAAGACAAATACCCAAGAAACGTAAAAAGAACAAAAGAATAAAAATCTAAATATAAAAACAAATCCGCATCGGCGGCGCCAAAAATTGATGTTATTTCAACTTTGTTGTAGTAAAAGGTTCGTTGAGACTTGTGAAGATTCGAGTTTTTAAATTTAATAAAAATATACAATAATATTACAATTGGTGCAAGAGGTACTGGGACTAAGGATTTAGCCAATCTTCATAACATAAGGTTCACTTATTTATTCAAAACAATTTTAGCTCAAGAAATATAAACATGGACTCTATTTTTGCCAAGGTAGATTCTCAAAACATTGATTGTAAATGTTAAGCATGGGACATCAAATCACCTAAGCTAAGCAGGACCCATCTAATCAAATGACAACCAATTTAATCAAATCATATTTCTATTAATTTTAGTGCAAAAGTCATAAAAAAGAATAAAACAAATTTACCCATGTATGAAGTTCGGCCTCCTCCGTCGTCCCAGTGTTGGGGTTTAGCTCCTCATATTATAGACACTCTCAAAATATTTTTTATTTACTCAAAAATTGTTTACAATGGTGAAAACGGAGAAAATAGTGAAAAACAGTAATTTGCGACGCACAAAAATCGTCACAAAATGAACGATACAAGAGAAGTGCTGTAGACTCTGTTCCGTGGTCGCTGTAAAGGAGGTTTGAACAGCCGCATTTATGCGATAGTTTTCAACGACTTTCCTTTACAGGCTTTTGTTCTTCGTGTTCTGCAGCAGCAGAACCCGAGTTTCTGCAACTCGTGATTTCTTCTTCTCTGGCTCTCCTAAGCTCCCCAAACTCTCGACACCCGTTCTATATGACCTGGGTAATCTATTTATACCCGAAAGATGCATCGAATCTCCTCCATAACTTAAAAAAATCTTCTCTTTATTATTTTTATTCTCACGGCAATAATTTCCTGTTTTAGCTTCTCCATGCGTTTGCAGTTGTATTTATTTCCTTGTTTAACTCTTACACGCATCTAGCATTCTCACAGAACATTCCAAACTCTCCCAGCACACTCCAGCAACAGCAGACGCGTGAATATCTTCTCCATTTGCACGTACTCCCCTGTTTTGCTCCATGACACGATTCAACCAATTCTTATCCAAACGAACACCCATATTAGCTTTCTATAGTCATATCACGTCTACCCACTAAGTTTCAGGGATTGAATCTCACTAAATCACGTCCAAACATCCGATCGAAATTCTGCTGTTAATGAAAATATTTTCCCGCCAAAATTCATTTTTTGAATTTGAGAAGAAGATGTCCTCCCGCTAATCCTGCACGGGTGTCCCTTTAGCACTTGTCTTATGGGGTTTAAATAGTAATTTTTAGGCGTAGATAGTAATTTTTCTGGGGTTCCTCCGACACATGTTTGAGGTGCTTCCGGTGCATTTCTGGGGTGCCTTTAGTACTCTATCCTGGGGTGTAAAACACCACTTTTTGAGCCAATTTTGCCGCAAGAGCTTATTCCCTAGAAAAGACTTAAAACAACTTTATTAGAAATAAAATGAGTCCTAGATAATGTAGTTATGGGTGAAAATGCGTCACACTTACGTGCTTATCAGAAAGCTATCCCTTATAGGAAGAGAATCATTAGTGTGATCAACAACTAGCCTAGACAAGTGATCTGCTACTACATTTTCTGCACCCTTTTTGTCTCTAATGTCTAGAGAAAATTCTTGCAACAAGAGGATCCATCTATTCAATCTAGGTTTAGTATCCTTCTTAGACAAAAGGTATTTCAAAGCAGCATGATTAGTATAGATTACGACCTTAGAACCTAATAGATAGGATCTAAACTTATCCAAGGCAAACACGATTGCTAACATTTCTTTCTCGGTAGTTGTATAATTCAGTTGGGCATCACTCAGAGTTTTGCTAGCATAGTAAATCACATGAAGTAATTTGTTTTCTCGCTGTCCTAACACAACGCCTATAGCATAATCTGAAGCATCACACATAATCTCAAAGGGTAGGTTCCAGTTAGGTGCCTGGACTATGGGGGCGGTAGTGAGTAAATTCTTAAGCTTCTCAAAAGCCTCTAAACACGCATCATATCTTTTACGGTTTTTGGGACCTGTAAAGTCTTAATAAGGTCAACTTTGGCTTTGTCTACCTCTATACCCTTAGAGGATACGATGTGCCCTAACACAATTCCTGATTTAACCATAAAATGGCATTTTTCCCAATTAAGCACTAAATTCTTTTCCTTACACCTAGTCAACACTAATGTCAAATGATGCAAGCACTCATCGAAAGATGAACCAAACACTGAAAAATTATCCATAAAGACCTCTAAAAACCGTTCTACCATATCATAAAATATGCTCATCATACAACGCTGAAAAGTCGCAGGGGCATTACATAGCCCGAAAGGCATGCGTCTATACGCAAAGGTACCAAAGGGACAGGTAAAAGTGGTTTTCTCTTGGTCTTCTGGGGAAATAACGATCTGATTATATCCGGAGTAGCCATCTAAGAAGCAATAATGACTATGTCCAGCTAATCGCTCTAGCATTTGGTCGATAAAAGGAAGGGGAAAGTGATCCTTCCTTGTGACTTTGTTCAATTTCCTATAGTCAATACAGACACGCCATCCCGTGGTCACTCGGGTTGGGATTAACTCGTTATTATCATTCTGGACTACATTGATACCTGATTTCTTGGAGACAACCTGAACGGGGCTGACCCACTTACTGTCTGAAATTGGGTAGATAATACCCGCATCTAACAACTTAAGCACCTCTTTTCGAACTACCTCTTTCATGTTAGGGTTAAGTCAACGTTGCATCTCCCTAGAAGGTTTGGAGTCTTCCTCTAAATGAATCTGATGCATACACACAGTAGGACTTATACCCTTAATGTTTGCTATAGTCCACCCTAAAGCTTCCTTATTATCTTGAAGTACATTCACTAGCCTACTTTCCTGATCACTATCCAAATCGGAAGCTACAATCACAGGTAGAGTCTCAGATGGGCCTAAAAACACATACTTCATAGTGCCAGGTAGTGGTTTAAGGTCCAACTTAGGAGGCTCTTCTAAAGAAGGAATTAAGGTAGTCTCAGAAGCTGGTAATTGTTGGAACCTAGCTTTCCATCTATTAGTGTCTAACACAGGGGTAGAATCTAATAGGGCATTCACTTCTTCAATAGTGCTATCGTCGTCAAAATCTAAACCAAAATGGGATAGATAACTTTCTAATGGGTCTTCAGACAAAATGTTTGGTAATGACTCCTGAACTAAGGCTTCTATCATGTTCACCTCTTCAACACATGTGTCATCTAGCTCATAAGGTAGCTTACTGACATTGAAAATGTTCATCTCCATAGTCATATTACCAAAAGACAAATTCATCACACCATTTCGACAGTTAATGATCGCATTAGACGTAGCTAAAAATGGGCGACCTAAAATCACAGGTATCTGGTTCTCTGGGTCGGGGACAGGTTGGGTATCTAGCACAACAAAATCCACTGGATAAATAAACTTGTCGACCTCAATGAGAACATCCTTGATAACACCTCGAGGAATTTTAATGGACCTATCAGCTAACTGAAGTGTCATCTGAGTAGGTTTCATTTCACCAAGTCCTAGCTGTAAATACACATGGTACGGCAGTAAGTTCACACTGGCTCCTAAGTCAAGTAAAGCTTTTTCTACCCGGAATTTACCTATTGTACAAGTAATGGTAGGGGAACCTGGGTCTTTGTACTTTGGAGTTATGGTGTTTTGAATGATTGAACTTACGTGACTAGCTAAAAAGGCTTTCTGATGGACTCTAAGTTTTCGCTTTCGCGTACACATATCCTTAAGGAACTTGGCATAAGCGGGAATTTGCCTAATTGCATCTAATAAAGGAAGGTTTATGGTAACTTGCTTAAAAACCTCCAATATGTCATTAAAGTTCGATTCCTTCTTTGTTGGTACTAATAGCTGGGGAAATGGGACTCTAGGAACAGAATCAGACCTCCCAGGGACTGAATTGACATCATCAGAAACTTTATCGGTCTCCTCAACTATGGGTTTTCCTGAGGGGTGAGATCCTGAGGGGTGAACTACAGTATGTTCACTATCGGGCATGGTTACCTCATTGTCTACAATTCTACCACTCCTAAGGGTTCTAACAACATTCAATTGATTCGATGGTTTTGTACCTACTTCATGAACTCCTCTAGGGTTAGGTTGTGTTTGACTAGGAAACCTACCTTTTTCTCTCAAAGACTCATTTATCAGACCTACCTGGGTTTTTAACTCAGTAATAGCCTGACTATTTTCTTGTCCTATCTTGTTACTAGCTTGTAGACTTTCTTCTACTGATTGCTGAAATTTTGCAGTTTGCTGAGTTAACAACACGAGAGACTCCTCTAGGCTTAGGATTTTCTTATCCGACTGATTCTGAAATTGAGCTTGTCCCGAAGGATTCTTAGTATAACTAATACCTGGGGGAGCATTAGAATTACTAAACTGACCTTGATTCTGTCCCTTGGGCCATGCAAGGTTCGGATGGTTTCTCCACCCAGGATTATAGGTTTCTGAATATGGGTCAAATTTCTGATGATTATCGAGTCTAGTGTTATTATAAAGAGCATTGGCTTGCTCTTCATTATTATGGCCTTCCCGAAAAGGCGCCGATCTACTACTAGTGTGACCCATTTCTAGAGCTTCTAACCTTTTAGCTATTGCTGCAATCTTGGCATCTGATTCAGAACCTCCTTCTACTCTATTAACGTTTCCTCTGCTTAGAAGAATTGTTTTCCGGGGTTCCCTACTATTTTCCCATTGTTGGGTTTTTTCGGCGGATTCATTCAAAAATGTAATTGCCGCATCAACAGTTTGGTTCTAAAACCCACCTGTACACAGAGCTTCAACCGTGGATATTGTGGAATAATCTAAACCCTCATAAAGGATCTGAACTAGCCTAACCTTTTCTAAACCATGGTGAATACATTGTGTTAACAAATCATTGAACCTTTCCAAATACCTATATAAAGATTCTCCCTCTTGCTGTGAGAATGTGCAGATTTGCGTCCTAATAGACGATGTTTTGTGCCTAGGGAAAAACTTATTGAAAAAGGCAGATGTAAGTTGTTCATATGTTTCGATTGACTCAGAAGTCAAACTATACAGCCACAATTTGGCTCTATCTTTCAGGGAAAAGGGAAATAACCTAAGTTTCAAAGCATCATCATCTAAGCCTCTAATTCTTAGGGTACTGCAAATTTCTTCAAAATCCCTAACATGGAAATAGGGGTTTTCATTTTCTTTCCCTAAAAAGATTGGGAGCATCTGTATGGTCCCAGGTTTAAGTTCATAATTGGCTTCTGTGTCAGCTAACTTAATACACGAGGGACCAGTAGTCCTAGTCGGATTCAACAAAGCTTTCAAAGTAGCCATTTCTGGTACTATCGGAGTATTAGGGATTCTCTCCTCAGTAAACGGAGAATGTTCAAAACAGGACTCTCCGAAAATCGGACTTTCTAGATTAAGGTAATCGAGACGCTTAGAACTGCTAGGTTTTTCTTTAACAAATCTACCTAGAGCGTCTCTTTTACGTTGAGGCATACACAAGAATTTCCTAAATTGAAAGGGTAAGCAATCACAAATCAAGGCCGACTCAACCAAATCAAACCTATTGATTTCTAGCAAACAAAAAGCATGATGGCTCCACTTAGATTGTTTCTAGACCAGCTTCTACTCTTCCAAGAGGCAACTGGGTACAGTTTTAGCAAACCTCGTAGGACGATCCGAATAATGTAAGTCGAAGAGAAGTAGGAGAAGCTCAGAGGATCTTTGATACCCCCACCTCTTTGGCAACGCTTCCCTGGGTTACAAGGCGGCTCTAATCGACTTCCAGTAATCTTCCTGAACTTTGAGCTAGGCTAACAAGATACCCAATACGATCCTTTTGAACGACTTTCCTATAAGATCGTTACCTTATCGGTCTTGTTCTAGTTAAAATTTTAAGCTTGGGTTCGCGTTCGGTATTGTTTTCCTAAGGAGGGCAAGAAGAGAATGGTGATGAAATCCGAACCCTTATCTTGTATGGCCAGGCCTTGCCCTTTACTAGGAAAATAAATGTCCGTATTCAAAACCTCAGCATATATGCACCTTAAGGAAGACAGTAACTCGCTGACAGGGGATTCACGAGTGTTCAGAATCTTACCTCCCATTCCAGACGGGGGATGAATCGGTTGTAGTCGACTCGGGCCACTGACTCCTGTGTAAGTGTACGAACCCAAGGTGCAGAGACAATATCATAATTGTCCTCCTTCTCTGAAAACAGTTTTATATTTAAGGGTACCCTTCCGTAGGGTATATAAAACTAAAAATAAAAATAATGTCCAGAGTCCAAAAAGTCCAAAAAAAAGAAAAGAAAAATTACAAAATAATAAAGAAACCCTAATACAGTTTTTTTCTTCTAAAAAAAAAATCGTCTTCTTTTCCGTTCTTTTCACTTTAATCTTTAGCTCCAAGTCTTTGCGAAATCACCGAACTCCTTGGCTCGATTTTTCTTTATGTTCCAAAACCTGTAGACAAAAGATAAATACCCAAAAACGTAAAATAAAAAAAAATAAAAATAAAAATAAATAAAAATAAAAATAAATCTAAAACCCTAAAAACAAGTCCGCGTCGGCGGCGCCAAAAATTGATGTGTTTTATAGATAGTGGTAAAAAGAGATTCGTTTCTCAAACTTGTGAAGGATTTTTTAGACTTAAATTAAACTCGATAACTCAAATAAAATTGTATCAAAATTATAAAAAAACACACCGAGACTATGGATTCCACCATTAACCAATTAAGTGATTCAATCTAATCAATATTCATGCAATTCTTTGCTTTTAAAGTGATTCTAATTTATTGCCTCTAATAGATTTTTGAAGTAACAATTGTAAACATCAAGCATGAAACATCAAAAGTTTAAAACTAAGCATGTTCCATCAAAACAATTCACAATCGCTCAATAAAAATCAATTTTCCAATATTAGTTCTATGCAAATAATCATGTAAAAGATTGCAAAAATAATTAAAATATAAATATACCACTTTTCATGGAACAATGGCTTCCTCCGTTTCCTCGGCTAAGGGGTTTAGCTCTTCATATTAGAAATATGCTCAAAAATTGATTTCATTGATCAAAAAGTGTGAGAAGTATAAAAGTTGCGAGATTCGTAACAACTATAATTGTTACAGAACCTACTATTACAGATAAGAGGCTAACAGAAATAATTGTTGGCAAACTGTTACAAAGATATTGAATTTGAAAGAATAGGTAGCGGTTCTGGCCTTCTTCTTCCTCGTTCTGCTGGTGTTGAAGAACTTTTCTGCAACTTTGATTTCACGGCTCTGTGTTTACCCCGAACTCTCCGTATCGACCCCCAACTACTCGAACCCCGTTCTTGAGACTCCCCCAAGCCTTTATATACACGGCAAGCCGAGTATCTTGCTTCCAAATCTTGTTTTTCCTCTCCCACAAGTCACGTACTTTCTTTCTCTTTTTAACTCATTTACGCGTCTTGAGTTGTTACAATCACTTACAAAGATAAAGCACAATCTTCATGAGGAAATAATTTCCCTTATTCTCCTTTCTGTCACGTAACTCCTATATATAAACTCAAAATATCCCGGAATATCTTTCCTCCCCTGTTTTATCGAGATAAAAGGATATCTTTTCTTTCTTTACGTTTCTAAACCACTTACCAGACCTGTTTGAACGTAACAGGGCTATACCAATAAAAGTCCGTGAAAAACTCTCATGAAATCTCCAACAGTTTCTCCCCTAAAATTCATGTACACGAAGATAAAATTTCCCGCCAAAACAGCATCCAAACGGTGAAGATGATGCCCCCTTAGTAATTGAAGTACCCCTTATCCAAACTGAGAGTCCGAATAGCAAGTGTCCTTCGGGTTGCATTTATCAACTTTTCGAGCCGATTTCTCCAAAAATGTTTATTGCCCAAAAATACCTACAAACACATAAAACACCATAATAAGTACAAAAATGGGTACTAACAATATACACAATAGAGATGAAAATAGACACATAAATGTGTCTATCACTACTGCACCTTTATCTGCAGCAGATCCAACTCCCATGATTAATGGTACATCCAAAGATGTAGAAGAGGGAATTGAAGTTGGAGGGCAAAAAACAGAATTGGTGGTGAGTTAGTTGGATGTAGTTGATGTTTCCAAGCAGTGGAAAACCTTCGTCAAAAGGAAAAAGAATGTTGGCAGAAAGGAAGATATAATGAAAGCTCCTACCTGCAGCCCAAATTCTTTTGAAGCTTTGTCTGAAGAAAAAGAACGTGTTAGGGAGGAAGACAGACAAATTGATACAGAAAATAGAGAGGTGGGTATAGAAGAAGAAG
This sequence comes from Papaver atlanticum, assembly GCA_023531105.1. Lineage (NCBI taxonomy): Eukaryota > Viridiplantae > Streptophyta > Magnoliopsida > Ranunculales > Papaveraceae > Papaver > Papaver atlanticum. The sequence continues at coordinate 1,695,665 of JAJJMB010008256.1, read as the reverse complement.
AATTTACAAATGAAGATGGAAATGCTTCAGAAGAAGTCCAGGTAGAAGGCGAGAAGGTAATTCAGGTAAACCCCAACAATATCCTTAATTCTGAATTACCCTTTGCAATCTTAAGTGAGGATGAAAATGGGATGGAAGAGGATGCTTTAGAAGATGCTAATGAATCAGTGAAGACACTTGGGGAGGAAAGCGTTTTGAAAGATAACCCTAACCGGGCTCTTGAGTCTAGCACTCAAAATGTGAATGCTCTAATAAAGTTCTCGGCTTTGCTAGGAGCACCTCGCGGAGGGTCGGAGAAACAAAGAAAAGATATTTTTACAGAACTAGCTCTCGAGTATCAAAATAGGAATCCTATGGTAGAAAAGAGCAGAAAAGCGCCTACGAAAGAAAAAGAAATGAAAAAGCTTGGAGTGAAAGAAGATTGTAACAATGAAGCTCTTGGTAGAGGTCTTAGGAAGTCTGCAAAAAAAGAAACGGTGATGTTTTGCAGTAGATATTTCGTCTTTTGGAGTTGGTTGTGTTGATCCTTTCCTTGTTAAGGATCTTGTAAGCTCATTTTTGGGCCCTGTCTTTGTTTTTTCTGCCCTTTTTTTCTTTTTATTTTTTCCTCTTTTGTTGTTCAGGATCTTCTTGATTAACGAAGCTTAACCTTTCTCCTCAAAAAAAAAAAAAAACAATATCAGTCCCTCCTCAATCCACAAACATTTATTTTATTTTATTTTATTTTAATCGGCTCCTGGGAAGGTTTCGACAATGATCCTTTGCGGGTTCAATAAACAATGATATTTTTCCAAAGCTTCCATGGGAAAACTTTATCATTTTACGTAATAATGATTTGATTTAGTTATCAATCGACTCTTTGACATAAGCTTTGGACTGAAGTTGTGTGTATATACTCTCCGTTCCCAAGTACATGTTATACAAGAGAAACTAACACATGGTCATAGACCAAAGACATCGTATATACAACAGATTCCTTATTCCTTGATACGTTCAATGCCATCGCCATACACTGCTCGCAAAGTTTTGGACACGGTAAATCTTCACCTTCACAATTGGAAGTTAACGTGTGTCTGATTAATACTACAACAATGGTAAGTAATAGTTGACATCTTTGTATTTTGCACGACTTGAACTCACTTCTAAGGGAACTTATTTTCCTGAGATAGAAAATAGGAACGCTAACAAGCGGTGGGTCTAAAAAAGCACGAAATCATAATTTAAACTTTTGAAAAGAGTGATTATTTGACTTCTTCTAACAAAGCATGAAATCATAATTTAAACTTTTGAAAGAGTACTCATTGTCCAGAAAAGGTTGAGCCAGGGCCGTAGGCCCCGATGATTTCTAGTAAACCCTTGTAATGAAGAAAGGGCTAAGTGATTTGAAAGTGAGTAAGGAGAGAGACTAAATATTGTTGAGAGCCATCATTATTGTAACTAGAGAGAAGTAATAAGATCATCCTTTCTACCCGTGGACGTAGGTAATCATGCCGAACCACATATATTTTGTGTTCTTATGAGTCTCTTACTTACTTATCTTGCTATCTCTTCATTGTGAATGTTAGATGTAGGATGTATAACTTCTTACAACTCCATCCAAAGAGTCCAACATATAGCTGCCGGGAGGACTTTCCAAAGAATTTGGCCTGTTGAAGAGGTGAACTTTGCTGTCCAGCCCTTGATAATTAAATCAATGCAGTTTGGCGCAACACATAATTTCTTCGTATAAGAGAGGAAGTGTCTCCATACATCTGTAGCGAAAGAACAATGAAGGAGGAGATGGGCTACAGATTCTCCACTTTTACGACACATTAGACAACCATTTACTATCAGTTTACCACGTTTGTATAAGGTGTCCATTGTGGCTAATTTTTTGGGATAAACCTGCCATAAAATGAAGCCTATCTTGTGTGGCCAAGACCTGGACCGGATGCTATGATTAGTTACCTTCAGCTGTTGTTTCTTCATGATGTACGAGTAAGCTGATTTAACCGAGAAACGACCAGATTTGTCCACCTTCCAAGAGATCGAATCTGCATCTTCACTTGTGAGAACATTTTCTATCAAAGAAATAAGAGAAATGACTTCATTGATTTGCAGCTGAGACAATCTTCTATCTAACCCCAAATTCCAAGTGCCTCCATTGCTAAGTAGTTCAGCACATTTCTGAATTGACCAATTTTTCGTGGAAGCTATCGAATAGATGTTCGGATAAGCCTCCTTAAATGGAAGATCACCTGCCCATAAGTGTTCCCATAAATGGGAACAGCCCTTGGAATATAATTATCACTCTTGATTGACAGATACATATGGATCAAAAACATCTCAAAGTGTTTGTGCGCCAGATAATTTTCCCTTTCACATATAACAGTTCTTAACACACCATGGGAACCCTTGTATGTAAACAAAAATTACAATGTAAGAAAGTGTCCAACTTGGGAAAAAGGTGCTGCATTGTAGTTGACAACTTGCAAAGTTTTCACTTATTATCTTTCTATTAATTTCTTCAAAACTAAGACATTTTTTCAAATTTTCGTCTAATCTTCCATTTGCTATATAAAGTCACTCTAATTTACTTAGATTTCTCACAGTTTCTTTAAGTTTATTTTCTTGTGGTGCAGTACTCGATCAATAGTAGTCAACAAAAGTGAATATTATCTGGCACCTATTTGGCTTAGGCTTTTTGGTTGTTGGTCACCTTTAACTCCACGTAACTTACTCAGGTTTCCATTTAAGTTTTTTTTTTTTTTTTTTTTTTTTTTGTGTGTGCGCGCGCTTTTAGTTAGAATTTTTAATTAGGCTCCTAGGCGGTACTTGATCAATATTCCACAGAAGTGAACATTACCTGGCACCTATATATACATGCATTTTTTCACCCAATGGTGGTGCTTTATTCTATGTGTTGTTGTTTGGTATGTTTGTCTAGATGTCAATGTGTATCCTGCTGCTCCCGGAGAGCGATTCATTTGTTGTAGTGTCGAGATAGTAACTCGAAGCTCTTACGGCATTTGCATTACGGTTTTTATTGGATGGGAATAGAATTTGGAATTGGAACACAAAGGCTATGGTTCATACTGACCAAGAATACGAACTTCGCTGACTCTGACCATGAATTGCAGCCAATTGAGATACTAGCTAAGAAAGAAGGGTTGGGTAATCTAAAAAAAAAAAAAGAATCTTATAGAACAAAATAGAATACACCTTAAGAAATTTAAGTTGAACAACAAAGGAAAGTAGATCTCATTATGAAACATGATTTTTTTTACATAATACATGTTTATTTTCAAGAACGTATTACTTCATTTCATACTACAAATGTTAACATTCAGGTAAAGACTGCCAGCTTCTAACCAGCCTTACATTTACCCTCAGTTCTTGCAGATGCTTCATTATCTGGCAGATTCGAAAAACGAGAACAACGAATTTGAGATATTTGAGAGGAGAAATCATCTTGCTAATAGAATTTGTTGCTGATTATGCTAGTGAAGAAGCACCTGCAATGATATTGTTTGGTTTCCATTGACAAAGAATCATAAATGTTTGTTGAGGGTTAGATTTCAATTTCTATCTTCTCTTTTTTCACTACACAGACGGAAGAGAGAGAGGGCGGCACAGATTGGAACTACTAGAAGAAGAGAACTATACTACTTATATGGACCAGATATCTGCACGTTTAGTTTAGGGTTTACTCATCACCCTCGATTTCAGTTTTATTATTTCATCTATCCGCTCATCCGTGAATTTGACTGACCGGAAATGCTAACCTGCAATATGTGTGATAAACGGCTGCTGTATGGGTTTGATACACGTGCAAGAGTTTATAAGTTAGGATTTTTTTGCAAGGTGTGTCATCTGATTGTAAATCTTGGACATTTTGGTACAGCCAAAGGCACCAAAATATTTCAGTTGGGCACATCAGGTTTGTGGGTTCTGGAATTTGGACTTGTTGCCTACCGATATAGATTCCAAGAGGCTAACCGATATTCAGTCCTTGGTATAACTATCATGGCTTGCATTTTATTGAATGACTGATAGGAGCCCTTCGATGCAAATATGGTAACATACCTTTAATGGCAGACATTGTTCTTTTCATTTCATTACAAAACCAGGATTTTCATTACAATGATAATGAGCTATATGATCGGTATTAATACAACTCTAAAGACCGACATGACTCAATCTATTTAGACTACACACGTACATAGAATATGTGTGAATACAAGTCACTCATTAGTCACGTGATAGTAAAGAGGGAAAACTAGTTTGAAATGTTAACCTGCACTGCAACTTGAGTTATCCTTCACCACAGCATTACTTGAGCCAATATCCCCCCTCAAGCTCATGGGTGCGGCAACAACTGTGAGCTTGTCATGAAGCATTTTGAACCTAGGACCATGTAAACCCTTAGTGAAGATGTCAGCTAGCTGATCAAAAGTGTGCACATAAAAAACATCCAAAGCCTTGGCCTGCAACAGTTCCCTGACAAAGTGATAATCAAGATGAACATGCTTCATTTTGGAGTGCATAACAGGATTGGAAGCAAGTATGATAGAGCTGATGTTCTCACAACCTAGTTTTGGTGCACCAATAAGAGTAAAGTGTAAATCCCTGAGTAGAAAACAAATCCAGACAACTTCAGCTGCACTATTTGCCAATGTTCTATATTCTGCCTCTGTACTAGATCTAGCAACTGTAGTTTGCTTCTTGGAGGACCAGGAGATAACATTAGAACCCAGAAAGATACAATAACCTCCAGTTGAGCGCCTATCATCCGGACAGCCAGCCCAATCAGCATCAGAAAAGCCTAAAAGAAAGGAATCTCCTTTGGTAAAGTGTAGACCATAACCAATTGTGCCTTTGATATATCTTAAAATTCTCTTTGCTGCAAGAAGATGTGGTGTCCTAGGATGTTGCATATGCTGACAAACAGCATTCACAGCAAAAGATATTTCAGGTCTTGTCCATGTCAAGTAGTGAAGAGCACCAACTAAAGATCTGAAATCTGTGGGATTGTCTAATAAGTCACCATCTGTCTTGTTGAGTTTCTCAGAAGCTGCAATAGGAGTCTGACAAGGTTTTGCTCCTTCCATATGATACTTATGAAGCAAATCAACTGCATATTTGGTATGAGATAGAAAAAGAGAAGTATAATCCCTTTTAACTTCAAGACCTAAGAAGTAATGAAGAGAGCCAAGATCTTTGATGGGAAACTGCAGTTGAAGATGAGCTATAATAGTTTTGAGAAACTTGGCAGAGCTACCAGTAAGTAAGATATCATCAACATAGACTAAGGAAACTGAGATCTGAGTACCCACTTTATGAACAAAAAGAGAAGGATCTGATGGTGAGTTCACAAACTGCAACTTGAGTAAAGCATTGCTTAACTTCTCATACCAGGATCTAGGGGCCTTCTTAAGGTCATAGATAGATTTATGCAAAAGACACACATGATTGGGTCTAGATTCATCAACAAAGCCTAGACGCTGAGATATATATACCACCTCCTTTAAATCTCCATGAAGAAATGCATTGCTGACATCAAGTTGATGTATCTGCCAATTGAACTGCACTGGCATAGAAAGAATGATCCTGATGGTGGTTGGTTTAGCAACTGGTCTTAAGGTTTCATCAAAGTCAATGCCTTATTTTTGATGATAACCCTTATCTACCAACCTAGCCTTGTGCTTATCAATGCTACCATCTGGCTTATACTTGATCCTGAATACCCATTTGCAGCCAATTACATTGTCAATTCCAGTAGGATCAACTAAAGACCAAGCACCTGCATCATTAAGAGATTTGTGTTCTGCAGCTGAGGCAATTCTCCAAACTTCTTCTTTGTTTGCCTGACTAATACAAGTTGGGACTTTGCTGACTTTGGTAAGAAGTGCAACATCCAAAGGATGAAAAGTGCCATAATAAGATTTTGGAGTCTTAATACCATTCTTACCTCTAGTAACCATTGAATGATCATTCACAGTGATATGGGGAGAGGAAGCAGAAGGAGTAGGGGAAATGGCTGACACTGAAGGAGAAGACTCAGTGGAAGTAGGAAAAAGCTCAGTGGGTGATGGAAGCTCACTGGTTGATGGAGATGAAGATAACTGTTTATACGGAAAAGAATGTTCATCAGAAGAAACATGTTTTAAAACATAGACAGTGCCAGTAAGGGGATCTAAACATCTATATCCCTTGTGTTGAAGACTGTATCCTAGAAATATGCATTGCTTACTTCTAGGCTCAAGTTTATTAGAAGTATAAGGCTTGAGCCATGGATAACAGGCACACCCAAAGACTTTGAGAGAATCATAATCAGGCAATTTGTTAAACAGATGCTAAAATGGAGTAGTAAAATTAATAGACCTAGTAGGAAGTCTACTGATAAGATAGTTTGCAGTATGCAAAGCCTCAACCCAATAAGCACGAGGCAAGACTGATTGAGATAGAAGGGTTCTAGTGATGCCTAATAAATGCTTGTATTTGACCTCAGCAACACCATTTTGCAGTACATTGATGAGTAAGTAAATTGATGAGTAATACCTTTTGCAGTACAAAACTGTTCTAGAAAAAGATTTAAATATTCACCTCCATTATCAGTTCTAATGGCGATGATAGATTGAGAAAGCAACTTTTCAATTCTAGTGATAAATGAAGTGAATTCATGTTTAAATTCAGATTTGGAATGTAAAGGAAGAACCCAACAATATTTTGAATAGTCATCAATAATATTTGCATAGTACAAATAACCAGAAATGGATTCAACATAACAAGGAACCAAAAGATCCATATGTAACAATTCTAGAGGTTTTGTAGATTTATTACATGAAAGTTGAAAGGGTAATTTCTGACTCTTACATAGTTTTCAATCAACACAGGTAAAAGGATTATTTGACATATTGGAGAATTTCAGCAATCTACAAAGCTTTTGTAAAGTCTGGAAAGATGGGTGACCAAATCTTCTGTGAAGCAGAACGTTGTCAGTTATTGTAGAGGTGGGAGCATGAGGTGATGAAGTGAATTTGATAGGATAAAGACCATCTCTATGAGGACCTTGGAAGAGAGTCTTCACAGAGTTCGGAGCCTTCACAGTAAAGCCATGAGAGTCAAGAGTCAAAGAACAGTTGTTATCAGTAGTAAACTTATGAATGGATAAGAGATTGTGAGGGACTTGAGGAACAACAAGAATATCACTGAGGGTAAAGGAATGATCATTAAAAAGTTTACAAGAGTGTCCTGTGTGAGATATAGACATACCTGCTCCATTGGCTATCTGTATAAGTTCAGAACCATCATAGGAAGTAGATTCTTGAAGAAGCTGAGGCTGAGAAGTGATGTGACAATTAGCTCCACTATCTGCAATCCATTCCTCATCATCAAAAATGTCAGCAGCTGATAGACGCATTTATGTGTCTATTTTCATCTCTTTTATGTATAGTGTTAGTACCCATTTCTGTACTAATTTTGGTATTTTACCCCCTTGTAGGTGTTTTTGGAAAAATGGGCTCTTGCGGGAAAATTGGCTCGAAAAGTTGTTAAAGGCTCCTGGGAGGACATTTGCTATTCGGACTCTCATTTTGGATAAGGGGTAACCCATTTTCAGGCAGCTGCTAAGCACAGACCGAGACTGGATAGGGGGAGGTCACATTTCTTTACGTTTTCAAAAAAACAGAAAATGGCGGGAATTCTCTTCACACACAGGCGATTTTTTGGATGGATTTTTGATCGATTTTTAGGGAGATTAAAGGGCTGAATTTGATTGGGTTTGTTCCTATGGACCTAACAGGCAAGGTAAGGGTGTTGGAATGGATCCAAAGTGGCTAGAACTCGAATTGGAAGCGAAAACTTTCCAAAAATATCATGGTTTATTTTGGGCAAGTTTCTTGGTTTATTCTTGGAAACTTACGTGTAGAAGTGGAAGGAAACTCTTCTTAAAGACTTGTTTCTATCAAGGGAGGAGTTTGGAGAGCTTTTATTGATCGAATGCACGTGAAACAGAAAAAAAAAGAAGGAAATATCGAAACTTGCTGTGGAGGAAAAAACCAAGTTTATTCTCGAATTTTCTTTGCTCTACTATGTATAAAAGGGTTGGTTAGGGTCCTAGGAAGGAGAGGAAGAAGTTAGGGGAAGTTTAGAGCCTTAGAGAAGCTAGAAAAACCATTGGAAGAAATCACGTTCTGCTGGTGCAAAACTGAACCGGAGAAGACGAAGAACACAGAACAGCGGAAAAAGAAAGTTGCAGAGGCAGACTTATTTTCAGTGACAATGAATTACGGTCGCATCATCCAGCAGTCACCAAAGCTCTTCAGCAACGATTCCGTCCGCTGTATTAGACTTTCAGCGACTACAGTATTCCCTTTTCTCCCTTGTAATCAGTTTTTGAGCCATAAACATGTATTTTGAGAACACGATTAATATGAGGAGCTAAACCCCTTAGCCGAGGCGACGGAGGAAGCCATTGTTCCATGAAAAGTGGTATAATTCTATTTTTATTATTTATTGCAATTATTTTACATGATTTTTTTGCATAGAACTTAAAAGAAAAATTGATTTTTATTGAGTGGTTGTGAATTGTTTTGATGGAACATGCTAGGTTTTGACACTTTTGATGTTTCATGCTTTGTGATTACAACTACTACTTCAAAAATCTATCAGAGGCAAATATTAGAATCACTTAAACGAAGAATATTGCATGAATATTGATTAGAGTTTATCGATTAATTGGTCAATGGTGGAATCCAGAGTCTTGGTACTTTCTTATTATTATTGAAACAATTTTATTTAATTCTAAAAAAATCCTTCACAAGCCCGAGTTGAACGAACTTTACTCACCACTTTCACTACAACTTTAAAACCACATCAGCAGCAGCTAGCATGGCACTTAGATTAGGTGGAGGAGATCTTCCTTGATATGAGAAATTGAGCCTCTGAAGACAATTTGGAGCCAAATGATTTGTAGAATCACAAAGTTGACAAGGTGATGGTTTGTCTTGAAAAGAATAGCCCCTACCATTTGGATTTCTATGAAAAATGGCTGGATTTGAATAACGACCACCAGCATAACCTCTTCCTCTGTAAGCACCTCTATAATGGGATGAAGATCCTCTATAATTGGTTCTATTGTTATGAGCAACAAAGGCCTTGGCAGACAAGTCATTTTTCTGATTAATTGCTCTTTCACTAACAACAGCCTCTTCACTAAGTAAGTTGTTATGTAACTCAATACAGGATATGGGAGGATTACAGTGTCTCATTGAAGTAGCAAAAGGAATATAATCATATTTTAAATCCTTCAATGTAACAACAACCAATTCCTTATCAGACACAATTTCTCCAGCAACAGCTAACTGATCTGATAATAGTCTTATCTCATTAATCAAAGTAGGAATTAATTTAGTACCTTGAGTGATTGATAGAAGCTTTGTACGCAATTGAACAGAATGAGTTGATGAAGCTCGTGCAAAGCGTTCCTCAATGCTTCTCCAGAGTTCATGTGAAGTAGTTGCTCGAGAGAAATAGGCGATAACCGAATCCGAAATCATCGAATTAATCCACATAATGATGGTAGAATCCTCATCAATCCAATCTGTATATAGTAGATTTTCAATTCCATTAAGTTGATTTCTCGGATTTGTATATTGTAGAGGGAAGGGATGAGAGCCATCGAGAAATCTCATCAGCTTGAATTTGTAAATTACATGATTCATGAGATGTTTCCAAGTAATGTAATTATCCTCTTTAAGTTTGAGATGAACAAAGTTGTTCAGTTGATTAAGAGGAATGCTGGAGAAAGAATTGGAAGTTGGATTTTTCATTGATCAAAGAACTTGAAACAATCACAGATCTAAGATCGGGAAAAAGAGGTAAAGAAGAAGAAGATCTCAAAGATCAAAAAAACAAAAACCAGTGAAGATAATCAAAGAAAGAAAACCAAAAACGAAAATCCTGATAGGAGAATGAAGAAAGCAGATCTGAAAATTGTAATTGCAGAAAACTTCTAAACTGAAATCCGGATCAATGACTTCAGATTACTCAAGATATGAAATGAAAAGAAGATAGAAAAATTAAAAGAAGGACCGAAAATTGGAGTTAAAACTAACCCTACCGTGTTTGATACCATGGTAACATACCTTTAATGGCAGACATTGTTCTTTTCATTTCATTACAAAACCAGGATTTTCATTACAATGATAATGAGCTATATGATCGGTATTAATACAACTCTAAAGACCGACGTGACTCAATCTATTTAGACTACACACGTACAGAGAATATGTGTGAATACAAGTCACTCATTAGTCACGTGATAGTAAAGAGGGAAAACCACTGTAATTTACTTCGATTTGCATAAAAAAAATTAGTTTAAAGTTTATGTTCTTGTACGTTGTGCTTTTAGTTGGAAATTTTGCTTATGGTTAAGCAATATCCCCTATCCAAAGTCAGCATCGATTTGGCTTGTTGGTCACCTTTTCTTTTGTACATGTTTGCTGAATGGCTAATGCTTGTATGTCATTTGGCAACATCATTTTTCACTCATTGTTGGTATTACTCTATTTGTTTTGTCATTTGGAGGAGAGTAGCTCCAAGCTTTTACAACTACAAGGCATTTATTGCATGGGAATTGCAATTTGGGATGCACCTGAAACGTTATCTTTACACTGACCAAGCTTAGCGTTGGAAGATTGAGATTGAGTAATCTCAAAAAATTTAGAAGCTTAGAGAACAAAATTAGTAGATTTACAAGTTAAGAACTTTAGTTTGAACAACAAAGAAAAGTAGATCTCATTATGAAAAATAATTCTACATAATACATGGTTATTTTCATAAATGTATTACTTCATTTCATGCTTCACTGTTATTTTCCCATTCAGAGAAAGACTGTGGCAGTTTAATAGTTTTCCTAGATTTTTAACTGCTCATTATACTGAAGAACTGCTTGAAGTTCTTCTGCTGTTTATACTCAAGAAATCAGAAATCACTTCTTTACTGATGAAGACAATACCAAATTTGAGATATTTGAGAGGAGAAATCATCATGTTAATAGATTTTATTTTTGATGATGCTATTGAAGAAGCATCTTCCATGACAGAGAATCATTGATGAGATGAGAGGTTTTGATTTCTGTTTCTCAACACAGACGAGAGGTAGGTCGGCACAGATTGGATCTACTCTCTAGTAGAAGTGAACTATAATTCTTATATGGGTTAGAATCTGCCCGTTTCGTTCTACAATTTAGGGTTTAGTTATGATCCTTTGATTTCTTGATCTAACGGCTCATCGATGTATTTGATATACCGTAATTTCTGACCTCCAATTTTTTGTTATACACATGGAAGATTTTAAAGGATAGGATCTTTTTGTAAGGTGTCATCGGAGTATATATCTTGGACAATTTGGTATGGCCCCAAAAGGCACGTGTGTTCTGAACTTGTTGCATACTGACTAGTGTTTTTAGTTTTGGCGCATGCATTTATCCACACCGGAGGCCTTTCATGAGTTTGATGCATTATACTACAAGGAGGAGATTGAGAAGCTTGGAATAGATCCTCCGAATATATTATCTGCTCCTAGTACTACTGGCAAGAAAGCTGTGGCCAACGGCCAGCCAAACTGATGCTAGCTTCATTTGTTTTACTGGAGGATTTGTAAGATCAATGAGGCGCCTTGGAAGGGAGATTGGAAACCATTCAAGAAGAAGTTCACCTTGGACAATAATCAAAGGAAGTTTCGACTGGAAGTTTCGAAGCTAAGAAGAAAAACAATATGATGATGGTTGATTTGTTTACGAGATGTTCTTCTATATAGCTTCCAGATGATAATTACATAATGGTCATTTTGAGAGACAATGAAACGTTGAGATCTTGGTTATTGGATGAGTTTAGGTAGTTGTCTATGTACTACTACACAAAGTCACAGACCATTCATCATCATTGTTATAAAAAGGTATGAGGTTTGTCAACATGATAGCTAAGGCTATCAGACGGATGTCATTCAACGGGGACCCTTATCCGGCGGTCCTGGTGCTCCGGATGGAGTTTTTGCAGTGAACGGCTAGGAAAATATTATGTTGAGCAGACATTACCGATTTCCTAATCGGTGAAAAAGGTTAAAAAGACTTTTGTGACGTATGTTTGTAAAGAAGCAAACATACAAAATTCTCCGTACACCAGCTTGCCCCGTTTTCGAACTCTCTCTTCTGAAACCTCATGCAAACCCTATCAAACCCATACAATTTAAACTACGAGAGGTGATCAATGGAAACAATTCGCGATTTTTTTTGGAATATTATTTCAGTTGAAGATCATAGAATCTGAAGTAGAAGCTATTCTTGAAATCCTAGGGTTTTATCAGGGAATCTTTTTATGCTTCTTAACTCGATTTCTTCTCTGTATATTTGGTGTATCTAATTGGTTAAATCCTAAAAATATCCTAGGGATTTTGCAGGCTTTAGAGAATCAATCAAGTTCGACTATGGGGGTAAGGCCTTCGCAGATAGATTGCAAATCTTTGAGTTCGATCCAAGTCCGACTGTGGAAGGAAATTAATGTACAGATACAAGAACTAATATATATGTTATCGGTGGATTCAAATCTTGCGGTGGTTGTCCAAAAAAACAGCGTTCTTGGAGTAAGTTTATATTTCCCATTCAAATATAACTAATGTGTTTTGATTTCATGTTTGTATATAACTTATCGAATCAATTTCTGAGGTTTGTTATAAAAAAGATGTTGATCTAATATTTGAGCGAACATGGGTTCTGTTTTCACAATTCCATCTTTATGGAGGATTGATTTTAGGCTCTCTTTTGGTAGGCAAGACTTAAGGGTACACTTAATGTTTTCAATGTGTTCCTTAATTAAATGTTCAATCAATTTGTTAAACTGTTTGAATGAATCTACCAAGCACAAAGAATGCAGTGGAAGACTAAATCACTTCTATATCAGGTTTGTAATACTTTGATATGTTTTATGTTTTTTCTTCAAGGCACTTCGTCATTCCATTTTGTTTGGATGTCGATACATAAGTTTGGAAATATTTTTTTGGTAGATCATAGCCAAAGCTCAACTTATTAATAGGCACGAATAGCTTGAAACAACTAGTTTCTTCCGCATATTCATTCTGTTAATGATTTTTTTGTTGCTTCATTTTGGTTTTTTTATATCAGGGAACTAAGAACAATTTTTGTGTCACCATTGAACATCATTAGACCAAGGAGATTAGGTCCCTTTAAGAGTCACTCGAGAAGTTCAAATTAGAGATGGCTAATTTATGTGAAGAGGTTGAAGTGTGACGTTAAATAAACTTTTCTGAATTCTGAGCTACAAAACGAGATCAACATATGGGAAGCCGAGGCCACAAAGCTGTTGATAGATCTTCATAACCTTCTTTCATCTATTCGAAAATGAGGTACATGTAAAGGTCGATTTGCTATAAATATAAAATGAGAACCTCCATATCTTCATAGCCTGCTCTCAGCTATTTAAAAATAAGGTACATGAGGCAATTAATGCAAGTAAGAATCTAAAGTAGATCTTCACCTTTTACTCCAGGCATCTTTTTCCAGTCAAGCTGCATTCACGTTTAATAACATCTGATATAAATATTGAATTTTGATTAGACACAAACTGAAATGGAAATTAAAGATTTAGCATGGGCCTCTCCCATACTCTTTTTCGTGAGACTCTTCATGACATATGAATCTTACTCCTAGCCCTACTCTCAATATCATATTTGTAGATGAAAATTAAAAGCTCCTCTACTTCCAATGATAAAAACTATCCAGACTTCATAAAGATAATGACACTGTAATTCCGATAAAGATGAGGTTGTTAATCGTAAGGTTGTCTGACTACTGGAGTTACAAATTGTATAGTATCCACAATTGAGAAAGAAAAAATATATAAACTTGACAGTAAAATTGAACTACAGTTAGGTTTTTGTTTCAATATTTTTAATTGATTTTGATGTACGGTCTCGTTGTTTTCAGATAAATGATTTTCATTGTGTAAAGTACTATCATCAAACTTTTTTAGGGAAGATTATACAAGTTCATATTTTGATAAGCCAACTTTTTCCACCGAATGATGAGTTTCTTCAGAGACCACAACTACGGTATTAAAGAAATCTCTTAATGTCTTCATACCTTAACAGGTAAAATACACATTATTGTATTTATAACTTGGCAGTCTGTAAGGTGACATTTCATTGCAAATTATTATGTTGTCATTGGATTAAGGATTGTGAGTTAGGTTTCATTAAGGTTAGAATCTTCCTAATTATGTTAACTTATAGGCTGTAGAGATACTTATATAAGGAGAAATAGTGGGTGGTGGCGGATATGTATTAATTTGGAGGTTTGGTCGTAGGGGTGGCAGTGGTTGCTGCTGACGGTGGATTTGTTGTAGTCTTCAAATTTGGTTGATATCGATTTACATAATTCTTGGTTTTGTTGTCTCTTATGTTTGTGAATTCTGATATTGGTACTCATATTATTATATAATGGTATAGGGGCCTAGGTTATTGGAACCAGATTCAATAGTGATTCCACAACAAAAGCTCACATTCTGATCATAATACAATGAACTTAGCAATCAGATTGACAACAGTCACAATATTAATCTTACATGTATGTCAAATATTCAGTATATTCTATTTGTACTGAAGTCTTTGGATCAAGTGCTAAAGTATTATTAAATGTTATTATGTTTTACAGATGCTTGCCAAATGTGCAAGTTACAAAGAGGCCTAACTGGAAGGAGTGTAAAATTTAAGAACTGACAATTGTGGGCGTGAGGTATACATTTGTCAACCTAAAATTTCTAAGTAGTGAATAATTATGGAATACATATGCTTACTCCAGTCCAGGTAATATATACAGTTTCCAAGTGATAGATGTTGGCGACAACTACTAAATATGCAAAAATTCGGATACAACTGGGTGGAGTGATATTACAATTCGCGTATTGAAATTGTTCTGATGATGCCATCTTTATTTATTTTGTATTTCTATTGTGTTCGTTTATTTTCAAGGTCTTGCAAGTAAGAGAAGATACAGACTGATCTACTACTTAACCTAAACTTGATGTTCCATTATCAGACGAAGTTGAGTAAGTTGCATTAACTTTTAATAACTATTTACTTAAGTTTAAGGAGAATAAAAACCTTTTCTGTGTAGCATTTACTTGGTAGGCTCAAAGTCTCCTTTTGGTTAATTCTTCTCTTTGATAATTTTGGCATTTACTTCATTCTTTGCGTGTACCTATGCAATTTATGTTGGTTGTTTAGATCTAACTAACTGAGATATTTTATAGAGACCACCATTGAGACATGTTTTCTTAGAAAAATTGGCACGATATGCTCTTAAACATGACTTTTACGAGGATGCGATATCTATTCAAGAGTATGAAATTTATTTAACTTCATATCTTTCTGGTTATATTACTTGGGAAGAGTCGTGGTATGACTTAGTTCTTAGCCGTCCATGTTAAGTAAATTTTCTTTAGCTATGAGTTTTGTTTGATGTTTCATACTCTTGATAGCTATTGATTCGGTATAGTCTCCAGAGAACCACATTTTTGTACGTATTCATGGATATGTAGACGACATAGATTTTCTCATTTCACTATAGCATTGGCTCTGGATGAGAGCAAAAAAGATTATATAAGTCATTTTCTATGTACCTATCTATGTTGGAGGCTTGGAGCAACATTCTTAAAAGTGACTATAATTTTTTTTTCTGTTAGCCAACCTCAAAAGACATCTTTCCGTTACGGCATGACTCAGAGATTGACAAATAGTTGAATATGTACTGAATCACTGTTGAGATCATTATTTAGTTAGTTACTTGATTGTTGACTTAATATTGGTTTTTGGAGTTATTATTATATTCACATCAATTTGGTTTATGGGAAGCATTTCTTATCTCATCTTTGTTCCATTGAATTAAACTTACCTGGATGTGCATGGAAAATTATGTCTTCTTACATGTGTATAATGTGCTTTATCGACACAAGGTTGAGCAGACTTAATTAGGTAGCTAACTAGTTGAATTAGGCATATGTGACCAACTTTTAAAAACAATGGTGATTTCTATTTGATTTGTGCTAATGTCATTATAGTGTTATTGTTGCACGTAGTTCCTTTGCTTAATCAAACGCAGCCTATGCAGATGAATTAATGCCATATCCACTGCTTAGGGTCTCTGCATTGGGGATTTAGGGGCTAAAATATCTTCCCAGTGCATGTCTAATTATTTAATTATTTAGGGGCTAAAATATCTTCCCCAGCTACAAACCAGTGATAAAATAGAAGGTTTTTTTATAGCTGTAAGGCAAATAATGTATGGATTGCACTACACCATTTCAAAGATTTTTCCACAGGCTATACTTGTTACTTATTGAATTTGTAACGGTTATAACCTGTTGTAAATAAGCCGTTAATAATAATTGTGATGACATTTTGTAACGGTTTTATCTGTGACAAAGGCCAGATACAGTCACATAAAAAAGCGTTACAATAATTAATAGCCACAATTGACGTAATTTTGTGATTGCGACACGTGTGTCACATTTATCTTAACGGTTTTATCTTTTACTCCCTTTTAATCAAATTTCAGAATATGACACGTGTCTTAAAGAGCCACATATACAGCAACGATGATAACTGAAACTGAATCTTGCAACGATTGTTTGGACGACACGTGTCCTTTTTTTGTCACGATTAAAGTAAAACATATTAGTATCATATTGTTACGGCTTTTGTAACAGTTACTCAGTGTCGTCCTGTTGTCACGGCTTTTGTAACGATTAAACTGTCACCGTCATTTGTAATGATAACGCGCGTTGTTTTTACTTCACAATTTTTGTCACAGTGACAATTATTTCTGTTACAATTAAAAAAAATGGCTAGCCAAGATCATTTACATGGACCTGGACTTCAAGTTTACAGGCCTGTAATACAATTAAAACTGAACTTGGAACCAGGCATGCAATTTCTTATTTTTCAATCCGCAGTTCATGCATTCTCAAAAGAATATTCATACATTGATTACGAACACAAGTACAACAGAATCGTTCTATTCGTTATGAAATTTAACCCAAAACAATTCAAAGCTAACATTGAGCTGCGATAAAGCTCCTCAAAGTAATGCATCCCTTTAATGACGCGTAATCTGTCCAGCATGTGCCTCACCATCAACCAGTTTACAGGCCTACAATACAAATCATGGACCTATACTTTCAGTTTACAGGTCTGAAACACAAATAAACCTGTAACTATCCAGATTCTACCAGCCATACATTCTTCATTACGGAAACACACATGCAAAGGAATACTTATATTCATTATGAAATACCCAAGAAAAATTCAATCTTATAACTCTCGGATAAAAAAAGATCCTCTCCAGCTACTTAGTTGGTACAAGAATGAAGGTTGCAGGCATGGCAAATGTATCTATCAGGGTGATTGCTCTTATTTTCATAAAGTTTCATCCAAATGTTCATAGCTCAAATTTTTTCCATTAAAAAAAAAAAAAAAAAGGATTGTCAGCTCATTCTCCTACCCCCTTTGTTCTACAACTCTTCTCCAAGTAAGAAATCTTCACTATTTTCTTTCACTTGCCTAATTTTCTGAGATACTTATAAATTGAAAGGAGAAAATCTCCTTAAAGACACTTTACTGACACATAAGATAATTCAAATAGATAAAGAAAGTACCTAGTGATATCATAGACTAGAAGCGCACCAGCAGATGCTCTACATTATGACCTTGTAATATATCTGAATGCTTCTTGACCAGCCTGATATACATTGCAATAAACTTCATTACAACAAAACTCTACACTGGGTAGATGCAATAATGAGAATCCTCATAAATTTATTAGGGTTTACGCAGTAAATAGAAGCATAACACAGACTGTTTTCTATTAAACAAGTACAAGGAAATAACCCTTTCAAGAGGAGAGAGGGCTTATACTAATATCTTGCCACAGCATAATAAAACACACTTACTTCTAATGAGAAAACACCATATAAGTCTGGTTATTCACAGTTCCTGACAGTTTTACAAAATAAGGAAGTCCTTGTGATATGACAAACAATTTACTAGATGATTAACCATCTCCCGATTATCATATAGGCATACATGTGACCCAGTTTAGGCATAGATTCATGACAAGATTAGCAGAACCAGTCCAATCACCATAAAGCTAGATTTGTATTTTCTTATAGTTAGATGATCAAGACTTTAAAAGCAATGCAACCGCAAACACAGGGGGAAGTTAACTTAATGGTAAATTGACAGCAAACAGACCAGGGAAAATCTCAAACAGACTACCACCTAAGAAGAATGAATAAGGTTGGGGGAAAAAAGGTAATAGATGAGAGAAAAATAAGCATGGAGAGTAGTGAACATACTGTATCCCATATTTGCAGCTTTATAGGCTTGCTGTCAATAGTGATCTTCCTAGTTCCAAATTCAACACCTAGCAAAACAGGATGGTACATGTAAGATTTTTCTCAATGAGAATATTAGTTGAAGCACTTTTAACACATTCTGGGTTTACTTTAACAGCTTCATTCTAGACATTTTAGACTATACCAAGCAACATATATATAAAACATACAGCAAGCAGAAACATATCTTCATTCATTTAAGTATATCTGACATAAACCTTGATAAATGATTCAGAAGAGTGCAAAATGTCTATAATGAAGTATATGTCTATAATGAATATAGCAAGGGTGAAATGTGAATTATATGTCTGCGAAATCAAAATGTATGCACATTATTCATTTTGTTTCAACAGTACTACCCTGAAAGCTATGCCTAACTACACTGTAAGGTATCCCTGTCTTCTAGAATGGTGAAATGTGTGGAGTAAATACCAAGATCAATCTGACGATTATTATCCAAGAAGTTAACAGTGACAACAAAATCAGCTGCCTTAATAGGCCGACACAGAAAACTACTAAAAGTAAGCAAGTATACCTTAACACAAGCTCAACAAGATTACAAGCTTACTTCATTCTTCTCTTCATGATTCCTACAAAAAAAAACGGTCGGAGAGATTAGTTCACATAGCATTATTGACAAAACCAACATGATATACATGAAAATAAAAGTAAAAAACAAAGATCAAACCGTACTTAGATCTTCCTGCAGACTCCCAATACATGCCAAGAGCAAGCAGGCTTGCATCAATGGGTGCAGACCCATAACTAAAAGCTAACCCCTCGCCCCCACATAGCATTATTTGCTAAGTTAGTGCCTCATACAGGTTTCCAAAGCTACAAGGGTTTTCAGCAGCTAAATTGACCTCCCACTGCTTACTCGAATACCCGATTTCAAGCACACAAGTTAGTCTTATCTGTGCAAGACGTTATGTATCGAGGAAGAAACATTAATACAAAACAAAATGAGAGAAAGGAAAGAGCAGAACAAGCACATCCTTGCTCATCCTGCCAATATATCAGGCTAAAAAGAAATAATTTTCTGTAGTTATAAAGTACTCTTAGTACATGAGGTTCACGCAGACAGTTTGATACTTAAGTTATATTATGAATTTGCATATCAAAAGTTAGGATATGAACAAAAGGCACACTTCATGAATCAGGCAACAAGATGGGTTGAAGGCACTTGGCAAGAATGGAAACAAGGAAAATAAAGTAAAAACTCGTCTTTTCTCTAGCAAATTAATAAATGGCACTTACTTACACTTACTTATTAAATCATTTGAAAAACATAACCCACAATTCTCATTAAACATGCAAAGGAAAATCAAATGCAACAGGAAACCAAATGTTTGTAAATCCAAATCTAAAGCCAACAATACGGCAGATTTCATTAAGTTAGTTTTTAGCGATAAAGTAAGCACGCACCTAAGACACTTAAACTACACTCTTGTAATAATTTATCGATTAGCTAAACATCCTGCGTAAATAAGAAGACCACAACTAAGCAATTACGCATACGGAAAAGAAATAATAGAAAGCAAAGAGATAGTTACAAGCTCTGCAACCAAATGGCAAAACATTACAAAAAACTTCAACCATCCAGCTCACAAGAAAGGCGTCGAAAGAGCAATAACAACGAACAAAAGAACACTTACATTAGGGAAGTCAGTAAGCACAAAATCAGGTACATAAATCGGAAACCTACAAGAAAAGTGTTTTATTGCTACACGTCACTCATGTGGCAAGAACCCATATTTAATGTGGCTAAATTCTTTTGCCACGTAAAAACATTTTGCCACAGCTGTGGCAACAACCTGGGTCGCAAAAAGTAATTGCCACACCTTTAATGCAGTGTAGCAAAAGCAGGATTTCTTGCCACACCAAATTGTGAGGCAATAGCACGAGGCAAAAAAAATAATTCTGATTTTACTTTTTGTTTATTTTTAATATCTTTTTGCCACACCAACTGATGCGGCAATAATTGCGGCGAAAATGTATTTTTCATTTTTATTTTGAAAATTATTTTATTTACAAACTCTATTCCCACAAGAAGCCTAATTTTGTTGTCTACGAAAGTTTGTATACCATTGTTGTTATGTATATAATCCAACCGCAGGTTGATAATCTTCACCAATCGAGCATTCCACGAACAGAAATAGATGTGAAAACAAAGAATCCAGATTTCATTTAAAAATAAAAATGTTACAAGTAGTGAATCCAGTTTTAACATGATAAAAAACAAACGAAATTTACATAACATCAGAATTTAATATTAACCTGACGCTAAGCAGAGAATTTAATAGCAACAGCAAGTGCTTGGTATAGACCTCTTGCAGGATTCTGTCCCTGAAGCATTGGATCAGGACATCTGTGAGAATTTCCTTCAATCTTTAAATAAGGATCGTGCCTGCAGCCAAAAGAAAGGCTTGGGTTAAACAACTGTAATAAGAGACGCAACAAAGACAGATGTACTGCAGAAGGTTTTGCGTGTCATTCGTCAGAGGATCAAAGTGTATTTAGGTAACATGGAATGTTTCAAAGTAAATAGGCAGGAAAATAAAAGCACTGAGCAGAACATAATGCAAATGCAATTCAGGCTGAAGAACAGAAAGTGGGGGGGGAGGGGGGGGGGGAGTGGTCAACCATGAATAGTACAATTCGTGAGCCATTTCCCGAATCCATTCAGACATACAAAAACTTGTCACTTTTGAGAAGTCGAGACCACCATTGCATAGTAAATCTAGCAATACACAGCTGACAAGAAATTAAGAATTTTTATTTTGAAATTAACTAAATGAATTACTGCATTTCTTTGTCGATGAATCGGTGATGCCTATATATAACCTATTATGTAAATGTCTAGTCTATAAGACAGAGAAGGAGCTAAAAAAAATGGGATCAACATGTTATCTTACCCATGCAACAAGATTATGCTTCCCTGCAGATTTTGAATTGCCTACCGCTTTTGTGCCAATTAAGATCTCCAACAGTACAACCCCAAAGCTATGAACATGGGCTTTTAATGTAAGTTGACCAGTCATTGCATACTCCGGTGCACAATAACCATATGTGCCCATAACTCTCGTGGACATAGGAGTGTCATCCCCAACAGGACCCGGTTTGTCCAACCCAAAATTAGATAGTTTAGGATGGTATTCCTCCCCAAGCAAAATATTTGAGCATTTTAAATCTCGGTATATAACAGGGGGTTTGCCTTGTCATGCGAATAATGCAACCCTTTAGCCGCACCAGCTGTAATTTTCGTTCTTATGCTCCAGTCAAGTCGTTTCTTGTCAGGTGGAATGTCTACAAACCAACCAAATAAAGCGATAAGTCATGCGCCCCTAAGAGTGAAAAGGGGGAAATACTTAAAATGAAAGTAAAAATTTAATATTTATCATGTGGATGGTCTTCTAAGGATCTTAAATCCATGAATTTTCATAGACTAAAAGTCTTTGATCTCCATCAGCACGATACCCTGCTAGATTGACTAAGTTAGGATGGTGAAGCAGACTTACCATCAAAACCTCAACCAGGAATTCCCTGTTTCCTTGTAATCCCTTCCGATCAACTTGCTTGATAGCAACCAAATATTCAGAGATCAACTGACAACAAGCCCAACAACCACTACCAAGCACGAATGACAAAGAAAAAACCTAAAATATACGAACATGACAAACCTGGTTTGTATTCGAAACCACCTTCACCAACTAAACAATTTGACCTGAAATTCTTTGCTGCGGCTGCCAATGTAAATGTCTGAGCTGCAGTGCATGTGATCAACAGATTTTCCATTATTTAAACTCTCCTTATTTGCATCCAGTGCTGCCTTTATCTTTAAATTATCTATAATCAGAAAACAAAATACAATGCTTCAAACACCATTTCAATAAAACCAAGCGATCACATTAGTCAAATAACAAAATACAATAACTATTACTTAAAACAACATAAAGTCTTAGCTTCTCTCAAATGAAGAAAATAATATTATCAAATAATTCAAATAACAAACAAATAAATGTAAAAAAGACAAAAACAGCAGTAATTGAAGGAAAGATTCAAGTTGATAAATTTTGAACTTCAACAAAACCCAGTTGTGTTCAATTCCACCAACACTTCGATATAGTCAATAAGATTAAATACCCTTCGATTTATGAGAAAAAAAGTTGAGTTTTTACAATTCATGGACACAATTACTTGTTTTGAACAATCTTAGTACCCCAGTAAACATGCAATTCACACTTCAATTCAATCCCACCCCAAAAACCAAGACCAAAATCATGATTATTCATCAATTAGAGAAATGCAGTAATTCAAATTAGTAAACACAATTCATACAAAACCCACAACATATCTCAACAGTAGAAATAAAAAAGAATGGTCCTTTCTTGATTACACTACAGATAGAGAGGTGGGATCATGACTGAACTACCTACACCCTCAATGAGTACTACTTATATATGGACTAAGCAACTTTCTTGAAGTAGACTTTTCCTGCAATTTACAATCATACAAAAGTTCAGAGATCAAACAAAAGAATGAACAATCAACACCACCAAAACAAGAAGGAACATTACAGCTTCAAAAAATCTAGATGCACTAGAAAATAAGAAATAAAAATCATAGTGAAAGTATACACACATTGCAATAACAGGGGAAATAAGATTAACAATGTTCTTAAACCCAAATTGAATCGTCTATCGATAAAACTAAAACACCAGTTACCTTCAGGGACGGACCCAAGAATTTGTGTTTGGTAGGGCTATATTCTCAAGGTTGTGTTCGGCCGCAAAAAAAAAAAATAGCTTGTCTGTGAAGAGAGTTCGTTGTATATTCATAATGAAGTCCACATACGAACATCAATAGAATTTTCAGATAAATTCTAAGTAAATATGCATCAAATCAATACATTTCTAATATTATAGTGGTGGAGGCAAACTAAGAAAACTAAAATTTTAGTTAATTCTGGTGTTAATTAGCCAGTGATCTTGATAACCAGTGGGCTAATATCATTAAGCTGCTGGGCTAAGTTCAAAAATAACCCAAATAAGTACCCTAAAAAAAATTCCAACAAAAATAAGGGACGGGCTATAACCTCACTTAGCCCCTTGCTAGGCCCGTCCCTGGTTACCTTGATCCCAGCCAGTAACAACAATGGTAACCAGAAATGCTTTAAATTGAGAGAAGAAACTGTGAGTTCGTTTGCTAACTAAGGGTTTCTCGAGTGAAAATACTCGTTATCTATGGTTTTGACAGCGACGAATTTTTTTAAGAAGATTATAGGGGTTCGTTTTCTAGGGTTTCGATAATGATGGAGGTGGAGGCTTCGATGGAGAGAAAACATGAATTGGTTTACCCAAGAAAATGGAGGTGGAGATATCAGTTCGGGGTTATCGAAAAAAACGAAGTTTAGCTTGCAGATCTAGAAAAAGGAGAGATGTGTGGGAAGTTCTGGACGCACGTAATCCCCGTGAAATAACTTCTTTTCATTTTCTTTTATATTTAACGGTCCCGAGTTATAACCCAAAGGTGTCACTATCCATCCACAAAAAATCAATCAAAACAAAAGTAACACAAAAAACCCAAAAAAACAAAAGTAACACAAAAACCGCAAAGAATTTGATGAAACCAATTTTGGTTTCATCATAAAATTTGATGAAACATCATAGAATTTGATGAAACCAATTTTAATTTTGAAATTTGAGGTTTTTGTATCAATTTTGTTTGAGATGGAGTTTTAATGGATCCCAACATTTGAATGGGGTTTTTGTACCACAAGTTTTGTCACCTTGGATTTTTATGACTAGTTCTCTATATATTTAATTGATAAAATTCAAAGTAAAACAAAATAAAAAAACTTAATAAATATCTTTAGCCTCGCATGTGAGGCAAAATGAGAGTCAAAATACCTATTAATTATATTATTAATACTGTTGCGACATCAATGTGGCAAGAACCTAAGTTATTGCCACATCAGTAAATTACATGACGCAAAAAGTTGGTTTTTTGCCTCAGCTTATCGGGGATGTGGCAAAAGGTCTACTTAATGCCACACTTATCTTGCACTGAGGCTAAAACCCACCTATTGCTACATCTTTCGTAGATGTGTGGCAAAGTAATGTAGCAACAGACTCCTTTTCTTGTAGTAACAGGACACCAAGTTGAAACTCAAAATGTGCTACAAGAGCAAACTAAACAATTATCATAAACTCAGCATAAAAGAAGTACTGCAGGCCAGGCCAAATCTGGGTGAAAAATGCCATAGTGCCTCAGTTAGATCCATTATTGACATGCGAATATATCTTCTCCAAGGGGTTCTCCCTGTAAACAGGGTCTCAGTTCCACTACACCTCAACTAATTGGATAACATCATCATAAGCATCTCAATTAACACACTGATCATTAATATTAATTTATAAATATTCCATACACACATCTATACAAAAGATAAACAAATTTCAGCTCTCTCTATCAAGAAATTTCTTAAGCAGAACTGGCATAAAAGCTGTGTAATGAATATCACAGCCGAATTCATAATTAATTCAATCACATAACTGAATAAAATATCAAACATTTTACCTTTTCAGCATCATAGATTACTCTCAGGAGCGCGGGTATTTTGTAATCAAAGCCATTTATGATCATAGACTAAAACAAAAACATATACTCATAGTCTAACACAAATTCAGATTCAATAGTTAAAAATGCAGCCATAATTTTTAGAGGTAAACCATCGAAATAAGCGAATGCCAAGCAGTTTGTTACTGGTTCTCAATAAAATTTAGAAAGTAAACATCGAAATTAAAACCTAAAAGCCTCAAAATTGCGGAATATGTCACCAAGGCGTTAAGCCATTCAGTCAAGAAATATGGTGTTCTTTATGATGGTAACTACTATTCATCAAAAAGAGAATGACATTTAGGGGACGCTACTGCTTATCATACACTTGCACATGAATCAATCAAAAATGAACACATCTTGTTTTACATGAAAAACCCATAAAACCCTCATTATTACCTTCAAATCAATTTGTCTTTCTCCTCTACACAAACGATCCATATATAACCTTCAAAACAATCTTCAGAAACCAAATCCTAAATCATAAAACCCTCATTATTACCCAAACCACAAATTTTTCATGCATATAAAATCTCAAAAACCCAAATTCAAATTTTAAAAAAAAATCTCAAAATAAACAACACAAACATAGAATCAAACCACAGAAAAAATAAATGTAAGACAAGTAATAAACCCCTGAGTTATTGAGAAACAAAGGATTTACAAAAAAATCGAAGCAGTAACAGACGTGCAAGGCTAGAGTTTCAGAGGAAAGATAAGGGTGTTGTATAAAGAGATAGCGAGTAGCTTCACTAAGTAAAACCGATTAACCCGTTTCTTATTTGAAACTAGAAGCTAGGAATTCATCAGTTCTTGCTGATGAATTTAGGGTTTCTCCTCTTCCCGTTCTTCTCTAAAGACCCGATGAAATTAAACAAAAAAAAGAAAATTATAATTACTATCTCAAAAAACAACTCATAATCGATTTAAGAAAGCAACTGAAACATAAATCTAAGTTATTAGATTCATTCACTTATCTAAATATGTTGGAGCTGGAAAACATAACTCCTAGGTTTTAATGGGTTTTATTGATTTGTTGTTGATTCTGAAAACTCAAGATTTGATTATGAAGTTAGGGCTTCCAATTTTCTAAAGAGATTTTGATGGGTTTTCATCTTCAAACAATTTCAAGAAATTATAAAACAATAATAATTTCATGAAATTATAAAGAGATTTGAAGAGAAGCAGATCGAGAGTAATAACTCTACTTCGATTTAGTGTGTTAGGGTTTCAGTCTATAGAGAAGAAGGGTGAGTCGGTTAGGGTTTCATTTGCAGGAGAAGAAGATAGGGTGGGGGAGAGGGAGAGGCGGAGAAGGAAAAGAAATTTAGGTTTTTATTTTTATTTTCTCTCTTCTAACAATATATAAAAAACTCATGTTACTGTGCAGTAGAGCTGGACGATTAGTGTCTTCGACACCCATTTGATTGGTTTCAAAAGATCAATGGTTAACTTCTTACCACGTGTCACAAACAAATTCATTGGACGGCTCTCATTGTTTTATCATATTTGATCTGAAGATGAAATTTATCAGATTTGAACATCCCAGGTTCAAAGATTACTAGAGTTAGACCTGAGTTTCTCATTCGGGTGAACTGAAGATGAAATTTATAAGATTTGATCATCCCAGGTTCAAAGATTACCAGAGTTAGAACTGAGTTTCTCTTTCGGGTGAACTAAAGATGAAATTTATCATATTTAAACATCCCAGGTTTAAAGATTATTAGAGTACAAGACCTGAGTTTCTCATTCGGGTGAACTGAAGATGGAATTTATCAGATTAGAACATCACAGGTTCAAAGATTACTAGAGTTGGACCTGAGTTTCTCATTCTGTTGAACTGAAGATGAAATTTATCAGATTTGAACATCCCAGGTTCAAAG